>LZPO01055262.1:59636-69645 GCA_001675575.1 Neotoma lepida
AGATAGATGAGAACCCAGCCTGGTAACAATCTGAAGAATACTCCAGGAGAATATAATGGCAGGTAAAATGCCCTGCGGACTTAGAAAACTAAGTGGAAAAAGCCAGAGCCAGGCAGAATGATCCCGATACTGGGGAGGCTGAATCAGAAGGATCCCAATTTTGAGGCCAATTAAGATACACAGCAAGTCCCTGTCTCTCTCTCTCACATGCACACACACACACACACACACACACACACACACACACACACACAGAGAGAGAGAGAGAGAGAGAGAGTCCTAAGCAGAATGTCCAAGGAAAACAGCAGTGAGAATAGGGGTTGCATACATGGTATCTGTGGACTATGATGAAAATTTCAGATTTCATTCTATGACTTTGGAAATAGCTAAAAACAGACTTGAACAGAAAAGACATCATCTGCTTTGCATCTTATAGAATCACTCTGGCTGCTGTGCGCAGAAGAAACGGGAGGACCACGTTCCTCGAAAAGGGAAAAATCAACTATGAGGCCNTAGTAGAGGGAGGTGGTCAGAATGAAGGCATGTTCAAGTGGAGCCACTGGCCCTGTTAATACACGGGAGGAGAGAAATCTGGAAGGGAACTCAAAATGATATTTTTTGCCTGAGCAATGTTCTAGAAATGCCCAGTAATCTTCATTATTTTTTGTTTCCTGGAAATAAACATATTTAAAAAGCATATTTAAAGTATGTATATTTGTTTACATATATGTAGGCTTATGCGTCAGCATCTGCCCTTTCTCAAAGTGATAATAAAGTGTTTGTTTCTGCCAGTAGTTATCAGGACGTACAAGGAAATGAAAGACCATGAGCAAAGCTCCCAACAACCCAAACCCAGGCCCCGCAAATAGGAGTTCCAGGCCAAGGGATCAGATTTGGCAAACACAGTGAGTGCAGATGATACGGTTAAGAGCCTGAAAATGTGGCACATCCTAGGGGAGGGAGAAGTACGTAGAGGCTGTGTGACCTTCCAGGCTGCCTGTGGCAATGTATAGAGGCCACCATTCACATGGACAGCTTCTTCAGATAGACTGCAGGCTTCCCGAGAACAATGAATTAGCAGCCAGTATCACTGTACTATCTTCCCGGTCTGCAGTTCAGGATCACTTAGTGTATATGAATCTTTTGTTATTGGCCAGCAAGAAGGAAATAACATACTGTTTGCAGCATGAGTTGAGCCTGAAGGTACGCCTCCACAAGCCTGTAAAGATGCCACCACCAACAAGAATGTATTTTATTTCAATTAACACTGAAATGAGTTCTGCCATGTTTATATATTGAAAATATCCAGAGTGGTTAAATGCAGTCAGTGGTAATTTTTTTTTTTTTTTGCAATGGGAAATGATGGAGACAGAGAGAAAGAGTAAGATCGAGGCTGAGCCATGCTAGAAGTAAGTTGGTACATTGGTTTATTGTTTCTGTAGAGGGAGACACAGCTGTTCATCTTGCTGGTTCCTGGACCCCTGTCCTTTTAGATCCACGCTCAGGATTTTTGTGTATCCCCTTTTTTATCATTCAGGATTCTCCAGAAAAATAGAAGCAATGCAATAGAACCAATAGCATGTAACAAGGTCTATTTTAAGGAATTATCTTAGGCAGTTGGGGAGCTGTGGAGTCTGAGTTCCGTAGAGCAAGTTTCAGGCTAGAAACTGAGCTGAACTCAATTGCGAATCTGTAAAACTGCCTGGAATCATGGACACAGTTCTGAGGCACACTTTCTTCTTCTCTAGGAATCCTGTGTTTACTCTGAAGTGATAATTTAGGGCCACTAGCATCATCAAGTACTGTTACCTATAATTACAATAACTAATTGTGTCAGTTACATCTACAAAGTAACTTCACTATGACGTCAAGACTAGTGCCAACTTGGCATGCAATATTAATGACCATACAATTTTAACTACCAATGCTGACATTTACTTGTTCATTCATTCAGTCTCTTTACTGTTCCAAGCACCTTTCTCAGTTCGAACAAAACAAAGTCTGCCCTACCGAGGAAAACTCTAAAGAAGTACTCACGGAGAAGAAACAGAAAATAGTAATGATCTGGCCTTTTGGAGATTAAGAGGCCTTTAAGTATTGATACAGAAGATGCTGTGGGCTGTTCTGTAGTTAATTCCAGAAGAACATAGGAAAATGTAATTCATTTTGAATTTTCACTTTTTATGAANAAATATGAGCATGGCTATAAGAAAAACAATGCAAAATTCATCAAGTTGGTATGATGGTTACACTTTCTAAATCTAAATATATGAGGTAGATGATAGATAGATAGATAGATAGATAGATAGATAGATAGATAGATAGATAGATAGACAGGCAGATAGATAGTTTTTTCTTTATATTGATTTTTAAACAGATTGATGCTGGGAGAGGAAAGTATTGTTTCTTATCCTTCTTGAGAACATAAGGCTGTAAGCCCTAAGAACCTTGTCTGCACCAGGTGGTGGAGGAGCACACCTTTAATCCCAGCACTTGGGAGGCAGAAGTAGGTGGATCTCTGTGAATTTGAGTTGAGGCCAGCCTAGTCTACAAAGTGAGTTCCAGGACAGCCATAGCAGTTACACAGAGAAACCCTGTCTCAAGAAACAAAAAAAAAAGGAAAAGAAAGAAAGAAAAGAACCTTGTCTGCCTTGTTCACCACTATCCTCTCAGAATTAGAATTTACAAGCAAGGTGTTTACAAGCGCTATGCTGCAGGAAGGATGGAGAAAGACCAGCAACCAAAAGCCAGATATCTATCCCTCCTGCAGCTTTCCTTCACATGTGAGCCCTTCCTTTTGTTTGTGATCAGCTGCTAACTGATCACATCAAGGCCAACTAACATGATCATCTGGGAGAAAGATGACAGAAAGACCCAGAGTCACAATAGGCCAAACATAAAAAGGACAGTTAGAAAGAGCACTGAGCGCCTGCATTTCACAGAGGTGACACCATTTGTCCAGTAAAAGATTTACAGCCAGTTAGTTCAAGGAGGGAGGGCACTTCAGTGTTTGTATGGGAGAATACAATATTAAGGGTTTTATTCATTGAGATCCTTCCATTTCTAAAACGGGGCACATAATGTCCTACAACAGCATCTGGCACAGTGCCTGAAGCTCAGCAAGCACTCTAGAAACATTTGCTAGATAAATGGGGGAGGTGAACGAAAGAGAGCTTTAACTGTTTATCCATGTTCCTCTTAAAATTACCCCCTGCAGCACAGAAAATATGCCCATCTAGTAAAGAGTGAAGTACCAGCCAGACCTCGGGGCTGNGTGTCTACACCAGCACCCTCTGCTTCCCTGTGTTCACCATGTAAACTATGCTTTTAGATAACCTGTCTGATATAGAAGAGGGATTACTTACACATCCTCCTGAAGCCCCAGTAATCACGCTCATTTCCTATAGATTCAGATTCAATGATGCTCTAAACATAACAAAAGAATCAGTACATGCTTTTTGAGGGAAACAGATAATACAATGCAGCCATTCCCTGAATTATCCAACTCATCTTGAAGTCACTGGAATCCAGGAGCAACCACAGTCCTTACACACAAGAGCATCAGGGTGCNATATGAAGATCCTTACCACTGCAGTTCTACATTGCACCCTCACTGTGAGTAAATCAAAGGGAGGGGAAAACCCAGAGGAAGCCGAGCCATGTTAGCCTCTTCTTTCTAAATATGCCCAGTAGATGGTCAGCACAGGTCAGTGAGGAGAGATAGGAAGCTGGGCATGATCCTGATCTACTTGTGCCTGGAAATTAATGCAGGAATCTCCTTCCTCCAGGGTGACTTGAAGAGTGGGGTACAGTTATCCTACTGAACAGTTATGTCACCATCAGCAATGCTTTAGAACATATTGTCTGCACTCCCGTAAAGATCCGTTGNGTTCACATTCTCTTTGCTTTATTTCCCTCTGACTCAAGGTTTAAAAATCCTTATTAGCTGAGTCANGCTCCACTTAGATGTTGATCCCTCATTAGCTGGGCAGCCTTTGTACAGTACAGATTAGACAAGGCACAACGCACCTTCTTGATGTGTCTGAAGATGTGAAAAATCAATAGACATTTTCCTTATGGAACTTATTTTAGGGGGAGCTGCATCAGTGCTGCATGAACAGGTCATCTAACACACACACACACACACACACACAAAGGTGTGCACACACATGCATGCTCACACACACAGAGTCTATAACATCAGCTTTTACAATAACCCTATTCTAATAAGAGAGGTTACTAGAAATAAAAAGGATATGGCTCTTCTTAAATTTTCCTCAAAAAGAACACTGTACTGTTGATTTAATAATTAAGCAAGGAGATCAACTTTCATAGAAAGTTCTAGAGCTGGACTCATCCTTTTATGTGTCAAAACACCACTTGAAACTATGGTTTCTAACTCAAGAACTGAGACTGCTTCAAAAGATTTACTTCCCTCACAAAGGCTTTAGATGTCTTTGTACATGCACCAGGTTAAGAAAAATATAATAAGACACATCCTGACTTCTGTTTAATGAGAAGCATCTGCATGAATCCCTGGCTTATTCTGGTGTCTTGAAACTTGTTTATTTAGCTGCTCATAATAATTTAACTTCATGATGTATACAATATAGATGAGGGATTCAGTTTAAAGTTCTGTTTTTTACAATGTTATGATACAATGTTACACTCCATAGTCAAAGACTGCCAAAGACAGGAAACACATCCCTTAGATTATCTCAGGGAAATCATCCATTTATACATGAGAATGCTGAGATCTTGACTAAGCTAAGGTCATTGAATATCAGTTAATAAAAAAAAACAGGTTGAAAACACAGCTTCCAGCCCCTAGTCCCTTACTCTGCCATCTCTATATCCTTCCAGACTCTATTCCAGCCACTGCTTTCATGAAGCTTCCCGTAACTAGCAATGATTTCTCCCTGTGATGAAACCATTAGCATTTGATGGAAAACATGCCTTCACGATTCCCAATATCAACAATGCACCTCAATGAGATATGTGTCTTAACAATCTGAGGTTCACGATTTTCATGAGTATTTCAAACCTAGAAGCCATGTGTTCTATTCTTCATCTTCTAAAGTATGGATCCTTAGCACTTCAGTTCCAGGGCTTCAGTAGCAAACTTCCTTAGGCATGACTTTCCCAAATTTCAACTCACTCTACATGGTGTGAACACACACATGCACCGTAGGATAGAGCTGCATCCTACTTAGGCAAAGGGAAATATTAGCAAATCCTTCTGTCAGATGTCACTGTCGCTGAGAGTCACCTTCCCAGTCCTCCATGTGTGAACTTTCCAATTTAGAAGGTATTCTGCTATCGTCCACCACCTTCGGCTTTCTCACTCACTTCCTGTAAATCTGCCTGTATCTGCCACTACTTCCCTCAGCTAATGATTCAAATTTTTCTTAATTATTTGTTTGTGGCCTGAGTGGGGGAGTACATGTGAGTAGTAAAAGTGCCCACAGAAGCCAGAATAGAGCATTGGATGGATTCCCAGGAGCTGGAGCTGTAGGAGGTTGTGAGCCACTTGACCTAGGTATTGGTAACTGAACTCTGAGTAAGTGGTCTTAACTGCTAAGCTAACTTTCCAGATCCTTGACTAAGCTAACTTTCCAGATCCTTGACTACAAACTTTTGATGAAGTCAATTCATATGAACTGCCTGAACCTTGTGGCCACCAATTCTGTCCTCAATCCTTTGTGCCTAGATTCTGATCCACCTTATTCTAAGACCACAGTGACCTCATTGATAAATCTGTGAGCCTTCTCTACAGCATCCTTCCCCAGCTCTCTCTGAAACACTAGGGATTATACTCCTCTTTCGGCTACCTCTTCCTCCCCACTTGAGTTTCCCATCATCCCTTTCTCTCATTCTTTGCTTCCCTCTCTCATCTATCAGGGTTTTTATTCATGTATTTCATATCTATTCCCCCAAACACACACATACACTCATATGCATGCACACACACACACCCACACCATATACACATACACACATTCTCATTCTCTCTCTCTCTTTCTCTCTCTCTCTCTCTCTCTCTCACACACACACATACACACACACACTCACACTTATACATATACCTCAGTTTCAGTCACATTATTCTAGCCATCTCCACACAGCAAACACCATTTGGTTGCCTAATGTGTGACACACTTTGATCAAAATACCCCATTTTTTCCTTAATCCCTCAGATTCTCTGTTTTCTAACGACCATTCTCAAATCAACAAGCTAAAAGTTTCTAGCCAGCCTTCACTCTTTACCCTATAAATAATGATCAGGTCAGTTCTCCTGGATTTTGATACTCTTCCATAGATCCTTCTGTGGAATCATTCTTCTTTGCTCTTCTGTCATACTGCCCTAGTCCTGGCCCACCTCATCCTCCCCATCACATCTATACTCCTAAGTAAGAAATAGGACTTCTACTTAAGAATACATATCAATATTCCATAGTAATATGTTATAAAGGACAAATGAAGAAAAGGGGCAAGCATGACATAGATGTGTTCATTTGGGCTGAAGAACAGTTTCTACAGGACCAAGCCAATTTGATATGCAGACATCAAATACACAGCTAGGTTCTTGGGCTCTCTGGTCAAGAATGCCTTCTGGCAACAAGGAGGTGCATATCTGTCATCCAGCTCTGAGTTGTAGTGTAATTTTAAATATTTACTCCCCTCCAGTGCTCACCACTCCCTAGGAGAGTTATGTTTAGTTATGTTCNTATGAATTGACTTTATCAAAAGTTTATAGTTCAAGGATTTNGAAAGTTAGCTTAGCAGTTAAGACCACTTACTGGAAGAGTTCAGTTATGTCTAGTCACCTGCCTCTAGCCCTTCCTGTTTCTGGGTCTTGGTAGCCACATGGGTTTGAAAATTCCACTCTAAAGTTGATGCNAATGTTTTGTNTATGGTAAGGATTCTAATTTTGCACAGCATACATCCTGATACACTAGATCATANACATTAGTAAGCACTCACATGTTTGGATAAAGCCTTTGAATTTACTATTATCAAGAAAAATACAAAGGTACTCAAACATGAATTTCATTTAAGCTTTGAAGATAATAAATTCATTTGATTTATATGCAAATAAGTGAGAAACAATATTTGATACAAAAACATTCCATATTTTAGTGCTCTTTTTTATATTTATATTTTTATTTTTATATTTTCTTTAATCTCTGGCAGTTCACTTAATCTTTCTGAGACTCAGTTTCACCATTGGCTGAGCTAGGATAATACAGTGTATTTCATGGTGCTCTGCTGAAAATAATAGATAAATTACAGAGAATGGTTTAGAAGTATTAATTATTAACAAACAAAAAATAAAAGCTCCAGAAATAAACAAATCAATGTACAGGGCCAGGGCATAGTGGATCTTCCACTTAGAATGTAACCAAGTGCTTAATACAGGACACAACAGTAGACAAGAATGGGGAAAACAGAGATATAGGAGCCCACTACCTATGATGGGACACCTCACACAGCCTTGAGGCAGGCGGAGGGGCTTGGACCTGCCTCTACTAAATATTCCTCCTCATGGGAGGATATCAGGGCTGTTCGTATGATATTTTGAGTAGAGAATCTGTGCTTTCTTGTCAGCTCGGGCTGACAGAGATTGTAACTGAAGTGAAAGCTTTGCTGTACAAGGACAATTGATGTGGTAAGCTGGGGCTAAGAAACCAGCTGTAATTGAGCAAACACCAGTCTGGTTGAGGTAAAATCTTCAAGTGTCTGTTCAGGGTCATCACCCAGAAGCTGTGATCCACAGGGCTCAATGACACATCACATGCTGGTAGCCAAATCTGGTAGTGTGCAAAAGTACCCACATGTTTGTTACTGGTTTTGGTAGCATGAGAGCTGCAGGATTGAGGGAGTCATGGAGAGAAGCTGAGGCTTGGCACTGTGAGAGTCAAAGAGAGGCCATTGGTAANAGGACAATCTCAATAGCAGTGAAAACCCTAGTACTAAAAGNGTAGTGGAGAGAAGCTGAGGCTTGGCACTGTGTGGCAGAGTTGGAGGCAGGGCCAGGAGAGGCCATTGGTGAGAGTGTAGCCTCAGCTGCAGTACAAACTCCAGCATGTTGTAGATGCCAAGACCGTGTGATAGCCACAAAGAACAGCAGCAGATGTGGAGTGAGCAGGGCTGAGCCTACAAGACAGGGTGTGTGTTGTGGAGACTAACACCAGAGAAATGAGCTGCCTAAGCCCTTTACAGTCCGGAGGATTNTGAGTCNCAGATANGAGACCTTGAGCTAGTTANACTGTTGGATTTTGGTTTTGCTTTGATTTTATTGTAACTATGCCCTGGATCTTCCCTTTTGGAATAAGAAGTATTTAACTTGTTTTTTTGTTTGTTTGTTTGTTTGTTTGTTTGTTCATTTTTTTACTTTTATAGGAACCCATAGTAGAGAGACTTTGGATTTGTCAAGAGTTTTTTAAAGAGAACTTGGTCTTTTAAAATGCTTAAATTTTTAAAGACTCTAGGACTTTTAAAGTTATGTTTTATATTGTGATAGTAACAAGANATCTTGGGAATATACAGGAAAGGAAAGGATATTGACCTAGGAGTGATTTGTTTGTCAAGGTGACAAGGGGTTAGTTGTGCTGACTAGTTTTTCATCAGCTGAACTCATCTGAAAAGAGGAAAATTCANTTGAGAAGATGCCTATCAGACTGGCCTGTAGGCAGGTCTGATGGGGGATGGGGAGCATTTTCTTGATTAATGATTGATGTGGGAGGGCCTAGCCCATTGTGAGTGGTACCACCTTTGGAAAGGAGTCCTGGGTAGTATGAAAAACCAAANTGAGAGAGCCATGGGGAGTTAGCCAGTAAGCAGTCTGCTTCAGTTCCTAATTCTCCTTCCCTGCTTAAATTCCTGCTCTGACTTCCCTTCTTGATGGACTGTAACCTAGGATTTGCAAGATTAAATAAACCTCATCCTCCTCCAAGTTGCCTCNGGATATGGTTTTTTTTGTTTGTTTGTTTTTTGGTTTTTTTTGTTTGTTTGTTTTTAATCACAGCAACAGAAAGCAAATGGGTACAAAAGATACTGTGGGTTAGATTTTATTGTCAATTTGACATAATCTAGAGTCACCTGGGGAAAAGGAACAATTGAGGAATCGCCCAGTTCAGACCTGCCTGTATTAGTGCCTGGGAAGGGNTTGTTTTGATTGGTAGTTTNTGTGAGAGAGCCTGGCCCACTGTGGATAGCACCATGCCTCGGCAGGTCAGCCTCAGCTGTATAAGAAAACCAGCTGATCAAGTCAGAAAGAGAGCCAGAAAGCAGAGTTCCTCCACGGTTCTTGTCTCCAAGTTTCTACTTAATTTCCTTCCCTGACTTCCCTTAATGATGAATTATAATCTAGAATTTAAGCTAAATAAACCCTTTCCTTCCCAAGTTGTTTTTGGTCAAAATGTTTTATAACAGCAACAGAAATCAAATTAGAGCAAGAAAGGTAGACAGGAGGTTAAATAATAGATGATAGATAGATAGATAGATAGATAGATAGATAGATAGATAGATAGATAGATAAATTATGATGACATAGATGATACAGATGGATGGTACATAGGTAATTGGTAGAGAGAATNAGACAGATGATAGAAAGGTAGGGATAGAGAAATTAATTAATTAATAGATATAGAGTAGTTATATAGACAAATAATAAACAATAGATAACTGATAAGTAATTAACAGATAGACAGATAATAGGTAGATAGAAGATAAAATAGATAATTGCTAGATCGGTGATAAGTAGACAGATAACAGATGGATAAATGATAGAAACTGATGATTGACATAGATGATAGAAGACAAACAAATGATAGGTAAGAAATGGATGACTAATAGCTGCAGGAAGACAGTTGATAGGCAGACACATAGAAGATAAACATAATTGCTGGGAGTAGACAGATAATTGATAGAGATAGCTTATTGATATAGATAGATAACAGATGATAGAGAGAGGTTGAGTGATAGGTAGCTAATAAAAGATAAAAGA
>LZPO01055262.1:71020-82214 GCA_001675575.1 Neotoma lepida
AGTTAGTATTAGAATCCAGCCTGATCTAACTGGTAGTCACGGAGAACATTTTTCTTTACTTCTCAAGAATAAAGAGTTTGGGGGACAATCAGTATTTTTCTTGCTGACCGTTATGGAAAGCAGACCTGACTACCTTCATGAGCCTTGGAATCTCCTGATGCCATGAAAGCATGTGATCATATTNCCACAGTTCCTGCTCCAGAAAGCAGGAGAGAGAGGATATGTGGGGTCCAGCTCATAAGGGATTTGAAGGAGGTAGAGACCAATTTTTATTCCTTGAGAAAAAAATTGCTATTTCTCTGAGAAAGGCAAGGCTTAGATGTTATGAAAAGGGTGCGTGGGCAATTATCCGCACTGCCAAATCTGAAGTCACATTGTATGTATCGCTTAGCCTTCCAGAGAGCAGCATGTAATGGTGACGAGCTCATCACACAGGACTCTACTGGAATGGCCCGGGAAATGCTCGTCCACCACGTCAGTGTCTTCCTCCAAAGCCACATTTCCAGTTTAAAAAAACCTTTAAAGTAGCAAAATCACAGAAAGGGAAGAAACTCATAATGACAAAACACTGAGCCTTTAACCATGCACAGCAGCCCCTGAAGTGTGGACCCTGCCTGTCTACACCCGTTAATCACTGTCATTATTTTACAGCCTCTTCTGTGCTCACAGATGATTCTGGGTCGTGCTTCTCGTGACTTTCAGTAAAGCAACACAATTCTAAACGTGCTCAACAAGCTANTGTTGAGTTCTTCTCGTTTTATGTCATTAAAACCTCATTTTCTTTTGGAATGAGTTTGTCAGATTATATATGTTTATTTGCAAGGTTGAGTGAGACCACAAATTGACTAACCAAGGACGGAGGCCATTTTGGTACCCNACCCACACATGGGATGAGGAAATGAAGGACTAATCAGGATGACTGCCTCNTTTGATAGGCTGGCTCTCCTCTCAGAAGAGAATCAATGTGCAGAGTGGTGGGAGCTGCTAAAATTACCGTCACAATTGGAAAGGGAAAGCTGAAATTCCTATGAATGAGCCCAAGGGGAGAATAGGAAAAATACATTTAAAAAGAAAGAGGAAAAGAGAAGCCTTAAATAAGTGAGAGGGGTTGAATGTAACAACAGACACTAGTAAAATATAAAAATCCCATTACACCTTTAAAAAAAAAAACTGATCACAGCAATTTCTTGAGACCTGCTGGGATTCTGAGGACTTAGGTTTTCAGGAAGTGTAAACAGGCTTCCCAGGCTGAGCAATCCTCATCCTGTGGTCACAGGGTCATCCACGTAAAGCTCTGCTCAGTTCCCAGCAGGCTGAGATGCCTTGCAATGTACAATGCCTGAATGTGGTCCTGTCTGTAACGGGAGGTTCCTACTGCCTATGAATACCCAGGAACCACTCTGCAGTCATTCATTTTAAACATAGGAAGAGAAATCAGGTGCCTGATGCTGAACAGAAGTTAATCATTCTGATGTCAAAACTGTTTAAAAGGCTTTTAAGAAAGGAATACTGAATCCAGAGAAGTATCTACTTAGATCTTCTCATAAAAGATTGTGATAATTTATTTTTTCAGTACTGTATTTTCCTTTTTAAAATATGAAGTGATTATGTTATAGTTTCAGATATAAAGCATCTTTTGAAAGAAAAAAAACATTTTGAACTCCTACATTTTAACCTTTTAAAATGTAAAAGTGATTAGGTTTGAACTGCCCACTGGGCATGAAATGGTGTGGGGACCACAGCCACCATTATGCAAATCCAATCAAATGGCTTTGATCTCAGAGGCAATGGAAGCCCACAGCATTGAAAAGCTGTTGTGCTTGTGGGTCACGATCTTTGTCCTAACTTCTGAGCACATCCCGGACTAATCCATTCCTCTCTGCTCCCTTCCCAAACCAAACACTGACAGGGAAGCACCTTCCTTCTCTGGCTTTCTCCCTCATCTTGCCCTAAATGTTGTAAACATAAAAGTTACTAAACATTCTGAAATGTCCTCACACTGGCCCCCATTCTTGAAAGATTCAGATTACATTAATACAAAGGTTATTGTTTAACTACTGTTGAGTTGATTTCTCTTGCCGTGGAAATAGCCATAATCCCCTGCATCAAGGAACAGAAGAAACTGAATCCGGAAGACTCCCTCCCTTATGCCCCATTTACACCCACAGGCCCCCATACTTCACAGTTCAACGGGGGGGACAGATTGTGTGGAAGACTCACCCTGATGTGAGCAGAGTAGCCATCACACCTTTTACTTGACGACGCTGACTGCACACTTATCCCTTCTTCTCAGATTTTTCCTTGGCTTAAAACATCAGCTGTTCCTTCCAGTTAGCAGTTCTCTGAGGCAAAGACCCAGGTAAAGGCTTATTTCTGCTTGAATAATCCAGGATTAGTATCTCCATCTCGTCTGTTGACAAATAGAAACCGCTGGCTGGCACGTCTGCTGAGTGAATAAGCTGTGTTTGTGTACATGCCACCTTTATTGTGCATTACAGTCAATGATGGAGCTTAAAAATTCAATGAGAAAAATGTGGTGCAGAGAAAAAGAGTAATGGTTGTAGGGTCCAAAAGGCTGGGCTTTCCTTAAAAAACAAGTCATAGAAAATTGACAAAATTCCATTGTCCTAAAATCAATGACTATTTTATGAATATTTGTTTAGAAGGGGTTTGATTACAATCTGCTAAGTTAAACAAAAAGGATACAGAATAGTCCTTCTAGAAGAAAATGGTCTCCAAGATTTCTCATGTCCAAAATTTTGGACAGGATCTTGTCAAAGGGTGATNAGCTGCCATTTGTTTATTCAAGTATAATCATGTGTCCTATGAAGGGGTGAAAGAAATGTGCAAGCATTTGCTCAAGATGGTTCAGTCAGCAGTTTCTGGGATGAACAGAAGAGAAAAACATAATCCAAAAAACCACAAAGATACATTTGTTAATGGAATGTAGACTACTGTGTAAACTTCCTTGTAAATTCTGTACATAGTTCACTGAACTGTTCCCTGTGGTGTGGNGGTCCTCAACTTTGGGTGGATGTTTGAAAACCCCTAGCATTGTAAATAACGTAAGCTTATGAAGCATTTGCTTTTATTCATAAAGTGAAATGATTAGTGATTTGGGCCCAAACCAGAATCTCTCCAGCTCTTGCTCGTTCATGCATTCAGTCATGTGACTCTGCTGTAAGCCATAGCCAGGTGTCTGTGATCACTGCCTCATGCCTTTACCCACTCAAAGGGACAGCAGCTGCCTAGAAGGCTGCCAACCTGTGGGGCCAAAGAACAGAGCACCAGCAGAAACCGGAACTGGAGCAATCTGCTCCTTGAAGAGTCATGAAAAGTAGATATGCTGTTTTCAGCCACTGTGGCTATTTGTATCAAGGACTGAATTACTGATGCTGCTTAAGGAGCCGGGGATGGAAGGGATGCTCAAAATCCACAGGTAATCCAAAGCTTCGTTTGCACCAATAGCTTTAGCTTCTAACTTCTCTTCCACTACATTTTCTAGAACTTCTAATAAGACTAAAAATGAATAAAATTGATGGGTTTGATCAGGGTGAACAATAAATATCCAAAGGATAGGCAGGGGTACAGGGAGAGACAATAAATGTCCTTGATAGCACTGGGTGGCAGACACATACCTGAAAAGCACAGAGGTAACTATGTCCTTACTTTTAAAGGTAGAGAAAAATTTTGGTGTGAACTGATCTAGAAGGCAAACAAAGGTACTCAGCTTGGGGAAGGGTATGTGCGGAATGAGCTACTTGAGTTTGAAGAACCTGATAATTAAATGTTTCCAGATATTATTTCCTCCAAGTTTTCAGAGTTCTTTCAAAAGTCTTCAGGATGAGGGCTGCTATGGCACAGAATGTGTTCCCATGCAAACTGGTAATCCCGGAGAGGGTGACAGCACCAAACGAAACCCAAAATATCCAAGCAATTGAAGACAGAGATTGGTTTTTTAGTGTTAGAGGGAAAGGTGTCTTCCTTGAAGGTAAAATTCTTTGTGTCATTTTACATGTTAGCAGAGTATACACGAGGAACTATTATTTTGGGACATTTTAATTCCAAGATGTGACCCACCACCAACTGAACACATAAAACATGNCTTGTTGGAACTAATCCATTCTTCCAATTTTCAGGTTAGAACACATTGTGATTTTACCTTAGCTTTTCTTCAGATAACACATCAGTTGGAATGATTGAAAGTGTAATTGTTGGCAGCTGCAGCAACCATTTGATAGAAATTCTTTTTAATAAATGATACAAAACAGAAAATATTAAATTCCTAGAAGGGTAAGATTGAAGATTCTGTGTTTGTTTTGACACCTCTCATGGCAGGAATTTCCCATTAAAATTGAAGCAGTCTAACAGGTTTTTCTTCTTGTTTCTCTTTTACCTATTCAGAAGTCCTTGGCATATTAAGGGACTCACATCCAGGGACTCAGAACCATTTTTGATTGGCTCCAAGACCTCTTGTGTATCATGGATTTATCAAAAAAAAAATTTCCAATGGGAATTCAAGTTGGAAAAATTGATACTCCTGAACCAGTTGAGAAGGAATTCCACTCTCCAGAACAACAATCCCTGTATATTCATTCTGTCCTGTGGACAATCAAAACAAGTCAGTACATACAAGAGAGATAAATAACCTGGTTTATTTGCCTTAGGGATACAGGGTCACAGATACATTCATTAAAATAGTCTCATCCCAAAGCCAAAGGATGAACAAGAGCAATATTATTACCTGGCTCTTGCCTCTTCCCGGGCTTCTCTTTAAGGAGAAACAGGAAAGAGGAGACACTCCCAAATATATTTTTATATGTTCAAATAACTAAAATATTATATGTGTATTTTGAAATTTTGGATTTTATAAAATAGATGAACTTCTCTGTCTTATTCTTTCCCAACTATATACCCAATGAAATCGATTCCTTTATGTATTGTCCATCTCATTTCCAAAGCTCAAATGCTGTCTTGCTCATATTTAGATGGCAGCTTCAATCTTTGGACTTATATTGTATTTCTTCAGTAAATTCACAAACAAAAAAATAATAATTCTTCCCAATTCCTACTCATAATGCCTTTAAAAGGTCTTCAGAGGCAAATCTTTTAATTGTGGCCACCTCTGAAGACCCTTGAATTATTTTTGTTTTTTATGTAAAGAGTACACATGTTTACAAACATCTTCTCNCTCCCAACTTTTTTCAAAATACAGGAGAAATGAAAATAATGAGCTTAGACCTGTGGATGATTATGTTATCTATACCATACACCAAACAATATGCACTATAATATCAAAAGGTTAGCAGTGGTGGAGAGAGGGAGAGAGAACGATGGAAGATGCCTTGGAATCAGGATGGAGGTATGCCTCAACTTGGGTCTGTGATTCTTGACATGCCAGCAGATGACTTCAAGTTCTCTTCCAGAACCAAGTGTGAAAGGTTAGAGAGGCTCATTTACATGGGAATTTAACAAAACGGGGCCGGTTCACCANGGTCCCTCTTGATGCAGCCTCACAAATCCAATACTAGTCTTTCCTGCACACCNTTGANAGTTAGCCACTTGGCGTCAAGCTAATTGAGGACTACTCATAGTTCTTCCAAACCTCATCAAACACACAGTTATGCAGGCAAGTGGCAAAATTATTTTACTACTTTTATAATATTCTGTCCTACAATCTTCCATTTTAGAAAAGTATCTTTAAGGGACTCTCACATAACATTCATCCAAGTGATCTGCTCTGTTTTTAGATCTTTGGAAGATGTAGATGTTCTTAAACCATCCTCTGTAACTCGGTCAAGAAAAAGTCATAAAACCCTCCCTTGTGGATGGAAAAGCCAACTTCTAGCCAGCATCTGAGCCCAAACACATTCCGATGACATTCCAGTTTTGAACTTCATATCTCTCTATGTCCCTAGAATGAAATGACCAAATATATTTGAGCTTTCAAGCCAGATGCAGCTTCCCATCTAGATAAAAGAGATTCTGGGTCTTTAGAACATGTTACTNATCTTGCTTTCTCCTTTCCCCTTGTGTCCTGCTATACCACTTTACCACTCAAATGAGTCTGATATTTTAGATACAGCCATGGCCAGAAAAATGAAAGTTTATTAAATTGTGTTAGTCTTACAGTTATTCTCTAGCCAATGCACCCCTCCCCATTCCAGTCTCTGAACAGGATCACCAAAATGATTTCTGCAAGTATCCTTAACTTTTACTGAATGTTTATGATTCTCCTGGAGCCTTCAAACTGTTGAAAATTGCTAGGGTATTCTATTCCCATCCAATTGCAAGTGTCTGTGGATCTGTCATACATGGCTTTAATTGTGTTCATATGTGTTTCTTTAAATATCTTATTTATGGAAATATTTTATCATTTATTATATTAAATTTTTAAAGAAAATTGTTAGGGTAATGCCTAGTCATACCATTTTTCTGTTGTATGTCAGTCTATGAATGGAACACCTTCTTTTTTGCAAAATTAGCTGAGTATTCTGCTCCCAGCCTCAGACATCCTTCAAAGATGATTCTCCCAACTTCCCTGTNTGCTGGTACACTCTTGCTCCTCTTAAAACAATGAGGTTATTGCTTTCTTTTCTGCTTTCCCATTGTTTTTTTACCTATAGAGGGAGTCATGCCTAACAACGTCATTTTTTTTTCTTCAGAGAAAGGAGGCATTCCTAGGTGTTTAAGTCCTAACTGAAGTGAGGTTGGTATTTCCTAACACAGGAATATCTGCTGAGATCCATTCAGGTACNAGTGACAAAAGGTGACTCTCAAAGGATTTTTGTACAATCNAAACATTATTAGCTCATATAACAGCAGGATTAGAAGAAGAGATTCATCTAGATTGCTTGTTTCAAGAATATAAGACCCAAGACCTTTCTTGGGTTCTCTAAATATTTTCAGCACTCAGTATAGCTGCAACAGGGTTGCATGACCATTCCTCAGATATTCATAGTGAGGGACAGAAACAGGGTAAGTCTTGCCTTGAGTTANTTTTTAAAGGCAAGAAACTCTTTCCTCANTTCAGCCCCAGAAATCATCCTTTTTATCCTGTTGGCCAAGGTTAAGTTAGACCTCATTCCTGAACCATTCACTGAAGAGTGTGGTTATCATGACTGGCTGATAATAAATACCCAGAGCTATATCATGTAAAAATTAATTAGTAACAAAAAGAAATGGCCTTGGGTAAATATCCAATAATGACTATCCCATATTAAACTAAAGTACAGAAAATACTTTCCACTATTATACAGCACTTGGCTCTACACCCCAGCCCTATGAAGTTAGAACACCGGTATGGGGACACAGAAGCTCAAATAGCTTAAATAACTTACCCAGATCTGATAGTTACTGGTGAAGTGGGTATTCCCAGTTTTCCTGGCCTCCAAAGGCAAAGGAAGTTTGCCTATTTCTACCTGTCCTATATGATCTATATTTAATCCCTTTGACCTCGGTGATACAGGCTTTTGGATAATTCAAAGATGTGTGAAACTTGGAAGAAGAGAGCTCTCACACCCAAGAGTAAGGTACTGTGCCCAGTAGATGCTGTTCAGTTTCTTTCTGTCCACTCTACCCCCTCTCCACTCCCCACACAGCAGCCTTTTGTTGCTGTTGGAAGAGTGATGGAGAAAAGCCTGTGCAGCAGCAGAGCTTCTGCTGTGCTCCCTTCTTTAGGTTCACAGCATCATTAGAGGCTCATAAACCCAGTTTGCCTGAGTTTGAGTGGCAAATTGACTGCTTTAAGTTATAGAGTCTCAGCAACCTGGAGGATATGGGAAATACGAATAAGTTTACTGATGAAGTTTATAGTCAGTCCCAGAAAATAGGATGTACCTCCTCGTGAGCCACCTGTTCCATCTGACCAACCTTCACCACTCNTGTCCATTCTGCTTTTCATTGCTGTCTTGAATTAGTTCCTTCAAAATTGATCCTTAGACCTTCACTACCCTTAACTCCAAAAGCCAGGCATCATCCCCAACTATTCTTATTGCTACACTTCAAGTTTTACATCTTATGGTCAGTGGCAGGATGCTCTTCGTAGCTCCACTCCAGTGATAACTTCGAGAACAAGCAACCTGCACCCAAAATACCATCCNAGTACCCATCCTCATTACTTCACCTACTNGTACTCCTTCAATTCTTGTAGCAATTCTGCCCGATGAAATTGGATATCTTGTGTGTTTCTAGTACTCTTGTAAATATTCTACCTCTCTAAGGAAAAAAAAATAGTCCTNAAGAGTAAACANCCCATTTTCTAAGTATTTTGTAGAATTGAATGCATAAAATCTCTAAGTAAATTAAAAAATGAAATCATACTTACAGTTGAGCCCTGGCTGACTACATGCAGAGTGGCCACTGGGATTTTTTCCCACTGACTGAGTAGGCAGACATAATCTTCCTAATACCTCCATTGTACACAAACTCTAGCAGAACTGAATTTTCCATCCTCATTACTTTTGCTTTTCCTAATTACATTTTCTTCCATAGTCTCATTTCTACCCCTGCTAATCTATGCCTGCCTTATTAAAAATCTTTTGAATGTATGTTCTATGGGATGTTTGAAGTTGGAAAGGCATAGCATTGTCAATGGAACACGCCAATGCAAATTATAAGATAATAGTCATGAAGGATATTGTACCGCAAGGTCCGATTCTTCTCAGACATAAATAGATGACTTGGCACTAGCTAGGAAGGAGGGATAGCTCTTAACCACTNGCCACTGCTTCTNAATTATTAAAAAGCAGGGAAGGTGAACAATCTGGTGTGAACCTTTCAGTCACTGACATTCCTGTTGTGTATTTACATGCTTTCATAAGAGAAACACAGACTTTGCACACCTTACCTCCCAGCGACAACCAGCCACCCCAGTTTTACTAGGTAGTATATTTTTCTATGTATATTCTCCCCAAGACATTGAATTTTAGTGTGTTTGGTTTTTCTTTTTTATCAGCACATTATTGTCTGATTTCTTTATCTTTTTAAAAAAAAATTCACTGGATAAAGCTTGAAATGTGTTTTGCAGGAGTACCCCTGAGGTATTTTTAAGAAAGCCCCTGGATCATTCTAACTCACTGTAGTAAGAATTATGAATCCAAATAACTTTTATATTCAGAACATCTACTATTTTTCTAAGGAGGGAATGCTTATGATTTTATATGCATGTATTTATTCACTGTTGCTCAACCCCATATTTTAAAATCAGCCAATAACTCTCTTGATAAAAATTACCATGTGACATTTTTAAAAGGTCAAGATTGCCTGAGATTTTTGAAATTCCCAATGATTTAAATGCTTATAAGGTCCAAAGATGCTTTAACTTTTTAAAATAAGTTTTTGGTTTTCACCACCAGGCAGCACTTCGTGCCATTGTGATGGACACACAATGGCTGATATATTGTTGGTGTATTATTTAGGTTAAGAGGAATGAAAACTGGAGTTTACAATGCTGTATAAACACAAAGCAAACTGTTTTCGAGAGAAAAGCGTCTGGATTGAAGATGGCTTTCTCGAAATACTTCTGGCTGCCTATCATCTCGGGAAAATTCTTTCACTTCTCTTGAATTTGACAAGAGGGTTGAATCCATGGTAAAGGCTTTCCACTTCTGCAGGGGTGGGGGCTGGGAAATCAAGTCTTCTTAGGCTAGCCAATAAGAAATGACGATGCTGCCGGCAGTGATTCAAACACCTCTTTGGCAACTACTTCACTGAAAACTTGACTGAATCCAAACCTTATCCAAACCTGCCAATCAAGCGTCTGCTACTTTAATTCCTAGCATCCTGTGTCAAATAGCTGTGGCTTTCAAAGCAGGTGCTACAAACATGTAGAAAGAAACACACACNTTCTGTTGCCTCTCAGCTAAGCTCACCAAACATGTCAGAGGACATTAAGTCCTTAGTTTTTTTCCTTGTGTTTTTGAATCTTCCACTAACCAATTTTGTTCTACCCTCCAGCCAAATCTGATTTAGCAACTGGTTATCCTGATTGGCATTACACAGTTCTTGTAAATAAAAGAACTCCTCTTTGGTTTGCAGAAGGCAAACTTCTTGCGTTGCAAAAAAACAAATATTTAATGATCTTTTACTCTTTGACATAAGTCTTTTCTTTCTAACATAAGCTGGTGATACTTTTTGTATACCTATCAGACCACTAGAGAAATTAGATGGCAAGGAACAGTATTTCTGAAAACCTGTAGANAATTTTTAATAAATTGGCNTAAGCTTGAACAGGTGCCAAGAAAGGAAAAGATGGATTCCTTACTTTTATAACTCAAGATTTCTATTTTGTATCAATATATGCTGCATTTTCTGACTGAAATTGCTGTCTGTCTCACAGGATTTGTGATCTGTCGCTTTTTACATTTGAAATCAAATTTCATACAGTAAGCTTGTTTGTCCCTTTTTGTTTGGGATTTGATTAGAATATTTTGTTTCATTAATTTCTTTTTTATGTGCTAAAAAGCAAGTGACTTATGCCTTCATTAACTCAAAAGCTATCTGTGGACAAAATCCATGAAGCCTGTAGACTGTGACTTATATAAATAAAAGGCAGATCTCCCTGTAAACAGTGAATTTGTGAATAAGGAATTGTTCAGTGGCCTCTGACTCCTGCCCCTTTGTCCCTTCATGGGCTTCTTTCTCTTCTGAGTCATCCATCAAATGATTGTGTATTCCTGTAAAATACAAAATCCAATTACATGCTATCAGGTATGGACACAAGAGACGCTTGCGCTCTCAATTTCAGGACTCCCAGATACCCTCACAGTCACGGGACTGTCCTTCACTCAGCGTTTTTGTTAACAGTGTGGCTTTGCTATAAAACATGGCATTGTTTGCTTTGGTATACAAGATTTTAACTGTTGCAGCAAATGAAAGACAGCACCTCTGAAAGGCTGGTGTCACAGATCATCGGCTCTGCTTGTACCTGTGAAACTTCTGAAATGGGACTTGTTGCTGTAAATATGTACAATTTATGTCNGCTTATTTCAATAAAAGATAAAAAAAATCAAATACAAATGGCTACGTATAAAAAGCTTCCTTTGTACTATTTTTTAAAACACGCAAGACTTCAGACATAGCTTTTTATAATCCTTTAAAATGATTAGAATTCTGAGTTTATTGTTTGACAGCTTTTCTTGTAAAAACTGATACAAAGATCAATCCCTGTAGGTAGAAGAGATTCTTTGCAGGA
>LZPO01055262.1:126034-151625 GCA_001675575.1 Neotoma lepida
ACTTTGTTATTCTTCTAATATACAAAATGCCCCTGCCTCAGAATCTTTGTACTGAATATTTTCAGTGGGATTATCTATGGCTTGTCCATGATTACTCACCACCTTCAGATATTTGCTGCCGTGATGCTTTCTAGATAAATCTTCTCCCCCGACACACACCCAAACAAAGCCATGAATCTCTCCTACTCTGCTACTACACTTCCTCCTTCCTCATGGTAGTCTACATATATAACAGTTGTCTGATGTTTTAAATATTTACATGCATCGAATGATGTCAGAGGAAGATGTTTGTTATGTTTTGTTTGTTCCTATACTCCCTGAACCTAGAATAGTTGCTGATGAGTGTTCAGTGGTTTTATTTTATTTCAAAATTTCCACACATTTTACTTATTTTGGGTTTTTGTATGTACTTGGAGATGCACACATGCCATGATATACCTGTGAAAGTCAGAGGTTGTGAAATGTTCAGAAGTGAGTTCTCTCCTTCAACAATATGGAACTAGGGGACTAAACTTAGGTCATCAGGCTTAGCAACAGACAGCTTCACCCACTGAGCCATCTTGCCAGCCCCAATGAATATATTTTAAATGAATAAGTAAACAAATAACTGGAGATTTAGGGAACACTTTTAAGAGAAGGTAAATCTAAGTTCTAACCCTTCTAGTGACTAGAAAATGACTGGGCATCCAAGAGACTCAAATTCTTGCTATGGTTTCCAGGGTCATTTTATCCCTTAAATTCAAATAAAACATCAAGGACTCCTTGTTTGTAAGAGCCCCCACAAGGGCTGAATCCCATTGTCCCCACAGTTTCTAACCCAGGTGGTCACACTGTCTCTGAGTTTGCCATCTTTTCTCTAACTACCTTTCATAGTGTAGATGCTCCTTCCAAGTTCCCCAAGGGCAATTAATGGAGCACTGCATCTCACACTTCCTACAGAGGAGAGGATACTGTGACATGGAAGTTTCCAGGGCTTTCTCTATGTTAATGCCTCCCTGCTATAATAATGTTTGTATAACTCACTAAGATAGACAGATCGATCCATGTGGGACTTTGTGCAAAATTCATTGTGTCTTCTCTGTACAACAGATTTATCATGATTGTTAAACTTTACACTATTGGGGGAAATAATAGACTTTGAACTTATATAAAACTGCCTTGTAGAAACACTTTAGATTTTCTTTTTTACTGAGACACACTTTCATTTGCTTTGTTGACCGTTTTTGTTATATTATTGCTATTATTGCTGAGATATTATCCATGCACCACAGAATTCATCCCTTTTATGTACATTCTCTTTGAAGTGGTTTAATTTCAAAATATTTTCATCAAACCAATAAGAAACCTTGTACCAACTCTCAGTCACTTCTCTTTTCCCTTCCTTGCATCCCCTGTCAATCACTCTACTATTTTCTATATCTGCAAGTATACACAGTGTAAGGATTCCAGAGAAAAGGGATCAAAGAGCATAAAAACTTTTATTTTTCACTTCTTGTGAACACTTTTATATGCTTGAAATGGCTACATACAATTTTGGATTTGTTAAACAATTTTTAGATAAAAATTTCTCCAAATCTCTAATGATTACCATCAGTGAGACATTTTGTTCATTCAAGTTTGTGACAAAAATTTATGACTGATTTTTACAACCTTGTGGTTTTTTTGCAGTGGTTGACATTATATTTAAAGACCATAAAGGTCTTTCCTTTTGTTAGTTGAATCGCATAAATTTGTCATTTTTGTATGCCAAAATGGGTTTTGCAGTTGCAGTTACATGTCATATAGACTATTAGTTTACTGGTCAGTGCCAAAATGGGTTTTGCAGTTGCAGTTACATGTCATATAGACTATTAGTTTACTGGTCAGTGTCATGTTGAAAATCTTAGTTTAATGGAGCTTTTAGTCCTTGTCTTAGTTTCTTTTCTATTGTTGTTATAAAACACTACGGCCAAGGCAACTTATAGAAAGGAATGTTTATTTAGATGGATGATTCTAGAGGGATTTTTAAAAAGCCCACAATGACTGTTGGATTGAATAAGAATGCCCCCCATAGGCTCATATATTTGAATGCCTTGTTACCAGGGAGTGGCAGTATTTGAGAAGGATTAGGAGGTGTGTACTTGTTGCAGTAGGTGTGGCCTTGTTGGAAGAAGTGTGTCACTAAGGGTGGACTTTGAGGTTTCAAAATCCCATGCCAGGCCCATTCTTTCACCCATTCCCCGGTGGATCAGGATGTAGATCTCGACTACTTCCCCAGCATGCTTCCTGCCATGATGATAATGGACTAAACCTCTGGAACTGCAAGAAAGCTCCCAATTAAATGCTTCCTTTTATAAGAGTTGTCTTGGACATTGGTGTCTCTTCACAGCAATACAAAGTGACTAAGACAATGGCAGAGTGGAGACATAGTAGCTGGAGCAAGACTTTGAGAGCTCACATCTTCAGACTGTAAGCATGAAGCAGAGAGAGAAAACTGGGAATAACACAAGTCTTTAAACTCTCAAATCTGTCCCCAGTGACACCACTTCCTCCAACAAAACCTCACCTCCTAAGCCTTCCCAACAGCCCCACCAACTGGGGACCAAGTACTCAAATGCCCCAGACAAAGGGAGAGATTTCTGATTCAAGCCACCATAGTCCTCATTAGGGGCTGTTTTTCCCCCACAGTGGACAGTAAAGACACTTATAAGTAAAGACAACAGNAAAGAGACTTATAAGTGGTCAAAACGCACAGAAAAAGTGACTGTGGAGTGCTCAGCTCTAATTGGAACATGTATATCACTGTTTTTTTCTGTTGGCTTAGTGGCTGCACCTGAATCTACTGATATTTTAACTACCATCTGCAGCCCTGTGGTCCACCAGTCAGTGCCCCAAGCTCAGGCTGCGGACTGGTGGGAGCTCTGGTCTGGCCAGCACTAGCTTTGCTGCTGCCATCAAGTGTAATTTTTAACTAAATCTCTATCATTCTATGTTGTTGGTTTCTTTTATTCTTTATTCTTTGAGGGGGCCTCAGCTCTACTCAGCTCCCAAATAAATACACGGAGACTTAGTCTTTCTTATGAATGCCCAGGCTTAACTTGGCTGTTTCTAGCCAGCTTTTCTTAAATTAGCTCATCTACCTTTTGTCTCTGGACTTTTACCTTTTTCTGTATACCTTTTCTTTACTTCTTACTCTGTGTCTGGCTGTGTGGCTGTGTGGCTGGGTAGCTGGGTGGCTGGGTGGCTGGCCCCCGGTGTCATCATACTTCTTCTCTTGCTCCTCTATCTTCTCTTCCCAGATTTCTGCTCCTGTTTATTCTCTCTGCCTGCCAGTCCTGCCTATCCTTTCTCCTGCCTAGTTATTGGCCGTTTAGCTCTTTATTAAACCAATCAGGTGTTTTAGACAGGCAGAGTCACACAGCTTCACAGAGTTAAACAAATGCAACATAAAAGAATGCAACACATCTTTGCATCATTAAACAAATGTTCCACAGAATAAACGAATGCAACACATCTTCAACTAATATTCCACAACAATTCTATTTATCAATAAGACTCGGGAGTCAGAGGCTGGGGTGAAAACCTGCTACCTCAGAGAGGTTGAGGAGCAACTAGCTGACCTTCCCTTTTTGCCAGTGTCTCAGAAAGAGAGTGCCCTTCTGTTCAGACAAACCAAAAAAAGACCATCACACTCAAGGTCCCTCCCTACTACTTCTTATGTGTCTGTCTTCCATATTCCCTCTATGATTACTTTCTGTTAACTAGTTGCTGGCTCTGCCTCCTGACCTAAGGTTGATTTTAGTTAATTAATGCAAATGCAAACTTTAGGTTCACAGTGTGATCAATATCCTTGCAACATTTCCCCCTTTTTGTATAAATAATAAGGAAAGGTTTTAACTCTAACATAGTAAAACTAATACAATAAGAACAATTATCAGATAAGAATTACTTTCACAATATCCAGTCCATTTGTATTTGGCAATGTTGGAGAAAGTACTCTGTTATCTATCCTATCCTTGTGAGTCCAAAGTTTTATGCCTAAACCACTTTCTATCGTAGCTTGTATTACCAACCTAAAAATATCAAAATATCTTTTTAGACCTTAAAATATTTTCTTAGATAAACAACTTAAGCACTTATGTCTCTCAACTTATAAACTTTACATCTATTTTGTAATTTCTTTTCTGAATTTGGTAGCAAGGAAAACTGTAAGACTATAACTACCTAGTTCTTCAACCCCATCAAGACCTGAGAAGGATAAAATATTAGCCATCTAGCCATATTTCTAGCCCCCAAATACTCTATTTTTAAAATAGGAAGTACAGAACAAACAGCTATAATTCTGAAACTATAGAAATGACAGAGACAGCTGGCTGCCTGAACAGTCACCCNAGTTTCCTCTGAAATGTTGGGGCATCCATCTTTGGTCTATAGGTCTAGAACATTTGACAACTTTTCAGTGAAACAGGAATTTGGAAGGACTGGCCTATCTTGTCTTGGCAAAGTTTGGTAGTCGACTTCCTTTGTGTTCTGCTTGTCCAGTTTGGACAACATACTCTCAGGAGTTGAGGCAAAGGGTAATTTCTTACCCAGTGGCTAGCTTTGCCACATTGAAAGCAAACTCCATATGGAGGTTCTTCAATGCCCATCATTTTCTCTGAAGTAGAATGGTGCTGCCAGGAACAGATGTATCTTGCTGTCATGAAAAGCCTTATGTTATTAAAACATTTTAAATGTCATATTCTGTAGATCTCTAAAGCATTTGAAGACCACCTATCTATCTAAATATATCTGTTTAACTTTGAAAACATACCTAACATGACTACAAGTTTGATTTCTATAGATGATTAGCTATTAACCTGCATTTCTTAATTATCTAAACAGTTTGTAACAATAGCTTTCAAGGACTAGAACTTTACATTTTAAAATGAGCTGCTTAGGTATAATACCTTAAATAAGAGTAGAAACATATACAGTATGTTATAACAAAAATAACCTTAAATTTGTATCAGTATACAAAAATCCATACCAATGTAAAATATTTGAGACTAGTAGTTGCTTTTTAGTAGATTCAGTAATCTACCCTATTATCATATCATTTCTATATTTCCCTTTTATTTCTTTTCACCCCCCCCATATCACAACCCCTTTCCACAAGGCTCAAGAAACAATTTAGAAGGTGGTGGGGGAAAGATTATAAGTGCCAGAGGTTGGCAAGGATGATGATAGCTACAAAACAGCAACTTTTGGACATGTAATTTTGTTGTACTCATGAAATCACAGCATCTGTGATTACCTACACAAGCCCTGCTTGGGGAGGTACAGTTTTCTTCAGGGGTGTGTCCTTGGTACATTGTCCATGTTCCAATGGATAATCCTACACCACATGCATATAGGCAGCACTAATTGGACTCAGTGAGTTATAGAAAGAAAAGGAGAAAGAAATTTTGGAGGGGAAAACAGTAGGAGGGTATCTGTAAGAATTTGTAATGGAGGTTTGAGGTATATATGACCAAAACATGTTGTGTACATATGTAAAATTCTGAAATAATAAAAAATATTTTAAAAATAGAGTATTTGGGGGCTAGAAATATGGCTACATGGCTAATAACACTTGATGCTCTTGCAGACACTGAATATTAGCAGCTCATAACTACCTGTAACTCTAGATCAAGGGGATCTGATACACTTGACCTCTGTGGGCATTTGCATTCATGTACACATATCCACAGACAGGCACACACACACAACACAGACACACACACACACACACACACACAATTTAAATGATAAAATAAGTATTTTTAAAACTTAAAAAGTCTCTGAGGTATGTTGTACTGGTTGGTTTTGTGTATCAACTTGACACAAGCTAGAGTCATTAGAGGAAGGTTCCTCAGCTGAGGAAATGCCTCCATGAGATCCAGCTGTAAGGCATTTTCTCATTGAGTGATCAGTCAGGGAGAGCCCAGCCCATGGTGGGTAGTGCCATCCCTGGACTTCTGGTCCTGGGTTCTATAAAAAGGTGGGCTGAGCAAACCAGTAAGCAGCTCCCTCTATGGCCTCTGCATCAGCTCCTGCCTCTGGGATCCTGTCCCATGTGAGTTTCTGTCCTGACTTCTTTCAGTGATGAACAGCAATGCTGAAGTGTAATCCAAATAAACTCTTTCCTCCCCAACTTGCTTTTTGGCTATGGTGTTTCATTGCAGCAATAGAAATCCCAGACATATGTGTATCAGTCTGTTGTATCTGGGTGATGTTATTTCCTTGGCATCATCCCCTTCTGGCTCTTCCAATTTTTCTGCTTCCTCTTCCACATTGATCTCTGAGCCATGAAGGGGAGGGATTTAATAAGGACATCCTATTTAAAACTTAGTTTCTCACCCCCTGACTATTGCTCAATTGTGGGCCTCTATCTTAATTAACATCTATTACAAGAAGAAGCATCTCTAATGAGGGTTAAGTGATACTCTGATCTATGAGTACAGCTGTGGTGATATTTTATTTGTCTTCCCTAATAAAATTTATCTGAGGGTCAGAGGAAAAACGGGGCTGCCAGCCACTAATAGAAAACAATAGCCATGCAAGTTAGCACACGCCCTTAATCCATTTGGTTCTCTGTGACTCCAAGGTCACATGGGGAACTAGCAGTAGGAGGTGGTGGCACACGCCTTTAATCCCAGCATCAACCTTAGAGTTCTGAAGATCCATGCAGACAAGACAGGAAGTGATGTAGCTTGGGAGGAAAAAGCCAGGTTAGACCGGAAGGCTCGCTCTTTCCTCCGCTTCGCTCCTTGGAATTAGAGGCAGCGTTGGTGAGGTGAGGTTAGTGGTGGCTTGCTCCTGATTCCTCTGATCTCTGTCAGATTTTCACCCTTATTTCTTGTTCCGCGTGTTTATTAATAAGACTGGTTAGAAGTTCTTCTTACATACAGCAGTTTGTCATTACGAGTCATTTAATTACTAAGTTTCTTTAGCAGAATAATAGCAGTAGGTTTTCCCCTAGAGCCCATGGCTTTCTAGTCTCAGGGTCTTGGCCATTTTAGTAGCATTGGGTATGGGTTCCATCTCATGAAGTAAACCTTATACCCAATCAAAAGAGTGGTTGGTTACTCCCATAACATCTAGGCCACTATTGTATCAGTATATCTTGCAGACAGATCTCTGTTGTAGCTTACAGGATTATATCTGGGTGATATTGATGATTACTTTCCTCATCCAGTTGTGTGCAAAGTACTTTTTAGCACTGTGAACATTAGTCACAGAACTGAAGCTTCTAGTTGGGTAATGTCCAATGACTGAAGAAAGTGGTGTCTTCAGCAGCAGGGTCTTACTGTTTGTGGAGGGTAACTGGTAACCTTAGCTGTAGTCTGTGATGTTGGGGTCTATGGGACCCCTTTGACCAGTGACTCAAAAAAGATGTAATCCATTCCTGGAACTGAGGCTTTACTTGGTGATATGAGATGTCTAGTTGGGGCATTGTCTCCCCTATTATATGGAAATTCTGTTTAAATTTCTAACACATATGCATATATTTTAGGAAGCTTATACAGAAGTATAAATAGATACAAAGTCCCACACCTAAGCAAGGAGCTATTTATAATTGATGTCTGCTGGAAAAGAGATAGTAAATTTTTTTCAATGCAATGTCACTGGGCATATTAACTACACTCTAGGATAAGCCCAGTAGTTGGCCAACACAAAATGGACTCCATATATACCTTTCTTTACTTCTTACTCTGTGGCTTGTTGTGTAGTTGGGTAGGTAGCCACTGATGCCCTCCTTTCTTCCTTTTCTGCTTCCCAATCTCCTCTTCCCAGATTTTTCCTCCTATTTATTCTCTCCCACCTGCCAGTCCTGCCTATCCTTTCTCCTGCTTCACTATTGGCCGTTCAGCTCTTTATTAGACCATCAGGTGTTTTAGACAGGCACAGTAACACAGCTTCACAGAGTTAAACAAATGCAACATAAAAGAATGCAACACATCTTTGCATCATCAAACAAATGTTCCANGGCATAAACAAATGTAATACATCTTAAAATAATATTAAAATATTAAATATTAAAATAATATTCTACAACAGTGAATGGATTTTAATCTAATTCAATCTTTCATGCAAAGCTTTAATCTGCAGTATGTATTTGCTAAATGGAATTCCCCACAGTTGGCTAGGATTTCTTTGAAAACCCACATCTGCTATAAGTAAAGCTAGATATCTCCAATGTATGAAAATGGAGATTTGGGACCAAGTCTCCTCTCCCAGTTCTACTCAACATTCCGTAAGGCTGATACCTGCTGGGGCATTTGAGAACATGGGACCCAGACTCCCCTTTATCAGCACCAAGGGGTGATTTTCCATCATATACTCCAGATACTCCAGGTTCCATGTAACTGGCCTGGGAGCTGAATGGCTATTGTCTTACATATGCCCCTGGCATGTTGGCAAGGTGATAATGAAATGTAGGATATATCTGATCCCCAGGTAAGCTTTACTGAGGTACACAACATATCACCACAGCAAGGAGCTCGCTCATTTGTATAAAACATGGACCACATAAAAGGAATCAGCTGGGATATGTCTATTAAACATCACTCTTTCGCACACCACTCAGCCATCCATGTCTATCTAAGACAGTCTTATTCCACCTCTGACCCAAACCTGTG
Source organism: Neotoma lepida (assembly GCA_001675575.1). Lineage (NCBI taxonomy): Eukaryota > Metazoa > Chordata > Mammalia > Rodentia > Cricetidae > Neotoma > Neotoma lepida. Next base: position 134,677 of record LZPO01055262.1, read on the forward strand.
TGTCATTTCATGGAGGCTGGATCCCATTTGCTCTCAAGGTAGAACCGTTTCATATGCCTTCATCTTTCCAAAGTCTCCCAAATCCTGGCTTTTCTGCTCAGTGAAGAATACATATAATCAAGAGACGTGTGTCTCTCTTGATCTCAGCTGCACCTAGTCTGACCAAAGTGTCTTTGTATAAGTCAGAGACTGTGAAGGACATTTTCGCTAGTCTAAAAATCATGCTCAGTATAAGGAATTCTAATCTAGTCCTGCTGACAGTGTTTTCCTTGATCATGGAAGATCACATAAGAGTTGGGCTTGTCTGGAACTCTGGAGGTGCAACATCTGCCAGTTCCTTCATCTGTTACTGACACCCAGCAAGGACTAGCTGCCTGATACCCACAGGGTCAGTGTTATGGCACCGGATTTTATCAAAAAACGAAGAGTATTGTGGAAGGTGAGCTGGCAAGGAGGCAAATCTGTTTCTCCCTTGTGGGTAGCAAAGGAATTTAAAGGCAGTCCAAGGTAAAAGGAAATAGAAAACTGATTGGCAGTAATTGTGAGTCTTGCTGGAATAGTACACAACCAACACACACATACAGGTAAAATTTGTGGAATTCTGTCTATTCTGAAGCTTTATTTTTTTATTATTAACTTTTGTTATTAAAATGTTGCACATGAAAAGAAATCACACATCAAACTTAACCAGACTATACAGTTCAATGAACTTCTGTACCAGTACAGATAGAACAGTCATTCAGAATGAAAGCTGTGGATATTCACATTGAATTTTACACTTTAACTGTCAAGTATGTATATGTATGTACATATATATATATATATATATTTGGTTTTTCGAGACAGGGTTTCTCTGTGTAGCTTTGGTGCCTTTCCTGGAACTCACTCCGTAGCCCAGGCTGGCCTCGAACTCACAGAGATCTGCCTGCCTCTGCCTCCCAAGTGCTGGGATTAAAGGCGTGAGCCACCACTGCCCGGCGTCAAATATATTTTTGTGCACTTATCTACCATACAAAGTGAAAAATCCATGACAGAGTTAGAGCTACAATTATCTTTATATCCTCTCATAACTCATCATTACTATCAGATTTACCCTTTTTCATTCCCCTAATAGTTAGCTTGTCTTGTTCTTTTTTTAGATGTTATACTATACCTACACATACATTTGTTTACATGCATGAATATATTATTGGATAGATATAACATATGAGCAAGAACATGCATTTTTTCTCATGTAGTCTTGCATAATATTATACATCCTAAATCTATGCATTTTCCAGAAAATTTTGTTATTCCATTTTTTCTTTAGAGCTGAGTAGTTTTCACACACACACGCACACACACACACACACACACACACACACAGAGAGAGAGAGAGAGAGAGAGAGAGAGATGCAATTTTCACTATCCATTCACCTGTTGATGGAAAACTATGTTGATTTCAATTCTTTGCCATAGTGAGTAATGCATCAATTTACACGGGTGTGTGAAAATATCTCTGTGATAGGGTATGAGATTCTCTGGGTATATATATATTCAGCAGAGAAATAGCTAGGACATATGCTAGTTCTATTTTAAAATCTTTGAGAAACTTCCAAACTGATTTCCACAATGGTTGTGTTAATTCTTGCCCCCACCGACAATGATCGAGGGTTCCTTTCTCTTCATAGCCTCTTTTATGTTTGTGTTCAGATTCCTTGTTTTAAATAATTTATTTTTATTTTTATTTTATGTGCATTGGTGTTTTGCCTGCATGTATGTCTTTGTGAGAGTGTCAGATCTTGGAGTTACAGACAGTTGTTAGCTGCCATGTGGGTGCTGGGAGTTGAACCCAGGTCCTCTGGAAGAGCAGTCAGTGCTCTCTCCAGTGCTCTCTCCAGCACCTGTTGGTCAAATTTCTTGATGACAGCCATTCTGACTGGGATGAAGTAGTATCTTAAAATAGTTTTAATTGGCACCACTTAGTTCTGATCCCATTATGAAAGGCTCCATTTTCTGTCTTTGGGTTCTGCACAATGGAGATGTGTAGCCGGAAGTTTTCTCCAGTCTCACCCAGCCCCAAGGTCCCACAGCCACTTATAAAATAATCATTCAGAGGCTTAATATTAATTGCCAGTTGCATGACCTATGGCAGGCTTCTTGCCAGCTAGCTCTTATAACTTGACCCATTTCTATTAATCTATAAGTTGCCACGTGGCCATGGCTTACCGGTATTTTCACATCTTGCTTCACCTGGCGGTTGCTGGTGTCTCTCCTCTCTGCCCTTCTTCTTCCTGTCTCTCTCTTTAATTTCCTCCCTAGCTATAACCTGTCTTGCCATAAGCCAAAAGGCTTTATTTATCAACCAATCAGAGCAACACATATTCACACCATACAGAAAGATATCCCACAGCAGAGATGCTCTGCCCGACTCCCAAAAAGATTCAGGTCAGGTCTGAGAGTTCTACATCTACATGCTGAAAATGTGAGAGAGAAAGATGTGATTCTATGGTTCCTGCTCACTGTCTTGGGCAGTTTGCCTTGGATGGCTCATCTCTGAGTGAAGAATGACCTCATAGGACTGCAAAGAATATTAAATGAGTGATGGGCTGCTAAGAACTATTTATAACACAAAAAAGTAGTCCATGAGCACTCGGAAAATAGCAAAGGTGAAAAACGAAGAAGGAAAAATCTTGTGATGGCTTATTGAACATAATTAGGAAATATAATATAATGTATTTAATAAATAAGCCTTATTTATGGCTTATTAAAATCAGAGCTCTTCCTCCCCCACTTCCGAAAGTTACTTAGACCTGGAATTGGGAATTGTTCCAATCTGTGCATGAGTCATGCCCTCTCAACAAGTCCAGAGGAAAAGAAGTGCTTCATCATGAATATGGAAAATCAGCCCTTCTGCTGCTGTAGTCTGTGTAAAATACTTTGAAGGAAATAAGAATATGTTTATCTTAAAGTGGTAGGCAAAAAATAATCACTTCTCTTTTACACAAACATGGACAAGAAGTATCTTATTGACCATGAGAAGAAACATGTTTGTTTATAGTTTTATAAAAAATGTCTTCTGATAATTCTTAGTCTACTGATGCTATATTAATTCTTGAGCATGTCTGGGGAAACATGAGATAATAGAACCAGTGAATTGTTAGCTGTCATTTCAAGCAGTTGTTATGTCTTTACTTAACAATAAGCACTGACTGGCTATGTGACTTTATATAACCATAAAACACTAACTGGATCCATTTACTGATGGTGCTCCACGCTCACACAGTGAGGGGTTTCATAAATAAGATTTAGATTCAAGTCAGACCTAGATAACAAGCTCTCATGACATGTATTTCCCATCAACAATTTATTATTGAGCTACAAATATTGAGAGTTTAAATAATTTCCCACTAGGGAAAGATGGAATTTTCTTTCATCTGAATTATATACTGTGAACTCTAATTGTTCAAGTTTTCATGAGAAGCACACTAAAGTGCAATATGTTATTGATACCATAAGAAAGTTAACATTATTTCAGTAATAACTGTATTGGTTACCATGTTGAAATAAGTAATAAGTTAAGAATTTTACATATTTTATAAAAAGTGAAAATCATCAGGTGAAAAGATACAAGTGCTCAGAAAAGCATTTAAGAAATAGTAATACCAATCAAACCCCCTCTAATTCAAATCATGAAACCCAACCCAACCTGTCAAACAACTGAAAAGCCACATTAACAGTGGCCATTTACAACAGCTTTTATCTGTAAGTATAAATTTTATATTTTTGGTTACACATATATAAACCACAGAAGGGAAACCAATTCCTTCGGTTGGGTCACATGACACAGACACAAATGGAAGGCTAGTGATCTCCAGTCACTGCTCTCTCTTTCTCCGAGTAAGCACTTCTGACGTGGATCTTGCAGTATATTTTCGGTACTTATATTGAAATGTGTGCAAACATATATCGAATATATAAGGATAAGTTATATTACAGTGTTTCCCATTACTCAGCAACTGCATCTTTGAACTTATGAATGTAATGTGGATTTTCCTCTAAGACATTAATTCAAATCGTAGGGGTGATTCTCAAACTTTGAGGCTAATTAGAATGCCAGGCGGGCTCTGGCAGAATTCGGGCTGAAAGAACAGCAAGAGCCCCACCCCCAGGCATTCTGGTTCAGTTGGCCTGGGTGGGGCCTTGGCATCCAACTCTCCCATCAACTCCGATGTGTAGCTAGATGGAACCACTCACTTAAGCATTTCCCAACAGGCTGCCAATGCCCGCAGTATGCCTGAGCTGTCCTGGTATGCACCTTCCCAAAAAAGGCCTCTCTGCTACATCCCTGCTCCTGGCGGGAAGGGCAAGGAGGGGAAGCTGAAGTTTTAAATGTTACCAGACAGTTAACTAACAAGAATTTAAACAAAACAAAGCAAAAACAAACAAACAAAAACAACGACGAGCACGACAAAATAACCCAGCCATCCTGTCAGAAATAATGATATGGTGTAAGTCTTAGCAGGGCCAGGAGTTTCAGACACCAGGGGTTGACTAAGCCCTGGAGATTTGCCCTTGCCTGCCTGCAGAAGGAGGCTCCACAGGAAACCACACCCAGACCTTCTTCCCTATCTGGCACTCCTGGGAGGGTGCAAAAACTAGTTTGGTGTCTCTTGGTTTGGGATGGTTGTCAAGCTTCCCAGCCAGCTCACTTGGTTTGTCCTGGTGAGCACACGACTGGGAGGCACTAGCATTTTCAATTAGTTCTGTCTCTCTGGATGCACATTTGAGAAGCACTTGAGAGACTAGAGCTAGGCACACAAAACAGCAGAGCAGAGGAGTTCTTATCCACATCTTACACTCTTTTCAGTGGACTAACCGGTGGCTGGGTTTTGAGTTTTGTTTTGAGTTATTTTGAATGTTCTGTTTCTTTAAATGATTTTTCACCTTTTTTATTCTGAAGTGATTTTTTATTAATTTTTTGAGAATTTCATGTAATGTATTTTGATTTTACTCCCCTCCCTTCCCCTACTCCTCCCAAACACACGCTTTTCAATCTCACCTCCCTACTCAGCACACTCTAACTTTTCGAATCTAGTCCAGTTTGTGCCTTCCTACTATTCTTGGAGTGGGGTCTGCCCTGGAGCATGGTCGACATACCTTCTTGAAGCAGTTGGGCAAACGTTTTAAGAGACCGGACAGATTGGCTCATTTTTTACTTGGAGAATAAAATTGAAGAAACGAAACGAAAAGCATAGAAAAAAAGGAAAAAGAAGAATGCGTGAGCTTAAAGCCAAGAGATAAGAGGATAAAGCCACGTTATCCTGAGTAAAGGAGTCAAAAGGAAAAAAAAAAGAACCCAAATCAGAACTGTGGTTTTGTTTTTGTTTTTAAGAAAATAATTACTAATCACGCAACTTTAACATTACATTTTTAGATTTAATGTCTTTATCCTCCAAAACATAACCACTAGGTGTTTCAAGCCTCGGTAAATGAGCACATTCTTCAACAAAATTACAGCAATGTGAGAACACGCTGGACAGCCTGCAAACCGCTGTGAGGGTGACCCTCAGAGTGGGAACAGACAGGCTCTGGATCACTAGGACATCTGGGCAAGGTGGGGCCTCTGCTGGGTCCAACAGCTGGAGCCCCGAGCTCCGCAGCTGCCAGGCCCCGCCCCTTACGTCAGGGGGGCGGGACCGCGGGAGATTGGCGTTCCACGGAAGCTTGGTCCGCCCGGAGCCCGGGAGGCCTGGAGCAGGGAGAGTCGCTTGCTCCGCCGGCTTCAGGCGCCCGCGCCCCGCACGCGGAGCTGGGGAACTGAGAAGTGGGTTTTGTTCTGCTTCTCAAAGACAAATGGCTGGCTCGGAAGCATAACTCACCCCGTCCTTTGGATCCCTGCTTGGTTCTCTTCTGATACCTTGGNATCAGTGATGACCATGCTGTGATGAGCACCGAGGGAGGGACAGGTAAGAGAGACGCGGCTAGCCGCCCCCGCCCGGCCTCTGCTCACTCTCAGCCCAGCTGTGCTTCGGGCTANTGACTGCATTTCTGCNACTTCTGGTCCGGGACAGGACTTGAAAATGGAGAAGCGATCACACCATTTCACTTAATTTGATTTCTACAGGATGTTACCTTTTTTGAGAACAAGTCTTTTGTAAAAGATGGACTGTGCACACACTTGCCCCTTCACACAGGCACGCACACGTTCGTCATTCTCTTTCGAAATCCAGTAGTTNAAAGTAGCTTGGACTGTCTGCACCCCTCCCCTGGTAATGGAAATGTTGGTACTTTCTCCCAGCGAGTAAACCGAGGGTTGATCCCTAGGGAGGAAAAGGTATTTGTGTGTTTGTGTTGGAACTTGTTGTGAAATTGTTTTGAACAGAATGCTAAAAATAATTAAATAAAAAAAGATGTCCGCATTCTTTCCTGCATACTCCAACTTTGAAGAACTTAGTTGTGTTTTGGGGCACGCATCATCTGATATCGTAAAACGTGTTTTATTTCACCATGTCAGTGGGGAAAGATGTGGGCTAGTCAATGCATTCCTCCAACCTGGGAAATCAGAAGGCTGATTTGAGACTATGTGCTTTTAGAAGGAATATATTCAAAGTACTCTCATTCGGGTATTTAGGATAGGACTACTAAAATTCCTCCTGNCTTCGTTTCAAGGCAGCTGTTGCAGCTGTTCACATGGAAGAAGACAATTCTACCGGCTTAGAGCAAACCCCTAACTCCAATCAACCTTGAANGATTCACCATGGAGAATAGGGGCTCCTTCTGGCCAGTGTAACTGTATCCACGTTTAAACTGCTAGGCCATGCTTCTTGAAAAATGCATCCCCAAACAACACCAACAACAAAAACAAACAAACAAACAAACAAACAAACAAACAAAAAACAACCCCCTTGCTTTCTTAAGAGTAAAAATGAGGCACATGGGCTTTTGTAGCAGAATGGTTAGTTCAGTGTCCTGCATATAAGCCCCAACTGCGATAGACCTACAGAGACAAGAANGAATTCTTACAGATTTTTATTGAGATGTATTGTATAGACCTCTATCCTAATAGCTTGTATGTATCAAAATGAGATCAAACTGTTGAAAGAAGTTAGTAGAGAAAAGAGAAGAACTTTCGACCATCAGTTTATTTAACCTAACATCTGTTGTGTGGGGGAAAAAATGGAAAGTTCNGCAATCTGAAACAGGATGTGGGGAATGTTTGACCTTCCTGTAACAAAAACATGAATGCTTCTCTTCGTTAGTGACTAAATAACTGATAGGATGTTATTTATTTTCAGTAAATGGAGGGAAAATGCTAGAGATTTGGCTACAACCTATTATAGGATTGATGACTCATCTATTGGGCAGCCATACAATTTTTAAAGAATTTAAAACAATGTTCACACACATTAAAGCCTTCATTCCGTGTTTGACGTACTGTTTAATTAAGGTGGAAATCNCCCCCTNATGACTTTTTTTTTGGATTTTCGAGACAAGAGTTTCTCTGTGNAGCTTTGGAGCCCATCGTGGAACTCACTCTGTACACCAGGCTGGCCTCGAACTCACAGAGATCCATCTGCCTCTGCCTCCGGAGTGCTGGGATTAAAGGTGCGTGCCACCATCGCCCTCGTGACTGTTTTTTTTTTTTTTAATACTACAAGCAACATCATTGGGGGACCCTGAAAAATGTATCAATGAGGACACACATAACAGGTCATCAGTGCTTAAGCAAGGAGAGTTTACCACCTCGGGAACCATGTGCTGGACATTATCACCACACATGCTTAATAGATACAGCCTGGAGTAGCTTTCCTGGGTCCCTACACATTCAGCACGCAGCCTAGCTCAGAAACGATGCTACTCAGCGTGTGCTGTATATAATAAGAGGGATTGTGGTAACAATGAAAGAGAGAGCTGAGATGATACCACTTACATGTTCTACATTCTCAGTNAAGTTGTTTTCATTAAGAGAGCCATTATGTTTTTCCTGACAAAACTAAGATATACTTACTAATCTAGAAAGTGCAAATTAATGCCATCAAATCAAATCTGTGGCATTATCACCTATAATCTCTCCATCTAAATTAAGAACTACTGACATTTGGATTATTTCTCATCAATAAATTAGTTTTTATATATATTTTTTTTTAATTCTAGAAGTCAGATATCATTTGGCAACTGTTATGTTTACATTTTTTCTGTCAAGGATGTCCTTCCATGTCACTTGTTTGGACTTGCTTTCCCCAGTTTGTGTGCAAACATGGGGATTTGTTACTATGCTGAAACTGTTTGAAGTTATTGGAATGTTTGTACACATTCCCAAACTTAGATATTCCAATTTTTATTTTCCTTTANGAACTGCCCGTTTATGTCTACTTTCTTCAGATTTATTTATTTTNTTATTTCATTTGAATGAGTGTTTTACCTGCATGTATGCATGTGCACTGTGTGCTTGTCTGGGACCAGAAGAGGCCCTCAGATCTCCTGGGACTGGAGTTACATACAGTAGTGAGCCACCATGTGGGCACTGGGATTTGAACCCTGGTCCTCTGCAAGAGCAACAAGCACTCCTAACCACTGAGCTAATTCTCCAGCCCTGTGTCTACTTTTCATCGAGGATCATTTTTATAGCGTTTTAAATCTACCTCTGTCTTAGCCTTTTAGGTTGTTATAACAAATCAGTATAAACTAGATAGCTTGCTTAAAGAAAATCTCAGCCATTCACTTCTTAAAGTTCAAAAGGCTAGGGGGTCTGAGATCATGGTGCTGACAGCTAAAAAGGTACTTGTTTCTCTTGAGCCAGGCAAGGGTGTATGGGAGTCCCAATGCCCAATGGGACATGTATGGTTTTGCCAGCTTCATTTGGTCGTGGTCAATATGAATGAGCTGAGGACAGGAACATGTGAACGAGNTATTGGCGTTGTAAGGACATAGTAATGGTAATAGGCAGAGGACAGGCAAGCAGACAGTGCAGAACTCATAGGGCCACTCAGGGAAAGAAGATGTGGCTCACAGTGAGTAGAGATACTGTTCTTGCCAGATCCACGTGTTGTTCTGTCACAAATGTGCCCTCAGAGACGCCTTGGGAAGTGTTCCCATCTATCGGTCACGATTGGAAAACTATTCTGAAGCTCATTACTCCATTTTCCTGAAAATTCCCTTCCTTTTTTCCCATTCCAGTGTCTCTCACACTTCTTGTGAGAATATCTCAATCTTTGTAGCATAGCATACTCTTCTCAAATATCTTTCACAGTTTCCCATTTCTTCCAAACTAAACATAAGCCCTTCACCCCAACACTTAAAACTTCACTCTGGTCCTCGTGTATATCACCGTTTTCACGGCCCATCACTACCTAATATGTGCTGGAGACTGCAGCTGTATGGAGCTGCTCAGAGTTACCAAAGCATTTCCAACCTCTCTCCTTTTACAGCATTGCTTTTTCAAAGTCTATAGCTCCCACCAATCAGGATTCTGAGCGGCTGTCAAGGCTCACTTAAAATGCTCTTTTCTGGGAGTCTTTCTTCTCCTTTNCCATCCTTGGACCTCATACAGTGATTTTTTTTTTCACAAGACTTTTGTTTCTCTAAATTCCCACACTATGTGATTGCCCTTATTTGATCTTTAAAAATTGAATTGGCTGTTTTCATCACATTTTAGGGCTTTTTATATTCACCACCAATATGGTACCTAGNACAAGGTCAAGTAAATAAACCAGAGAAGATAAGGGGAGATTTTTGACTGTCTGTCTTTGTGGCCTGGTTGGTTTCTGGCTTGGAGTGGGAGCATAGAGGAAAATTACTTTAATGAATGAACTAGTGACAGTGGGCTAGACACAGTGGGCTATTTAGTCATCATTAGAAAACCTTGGGGGTAGATATTTCATTTANCACACNTGGAAACCAAGGCTCAGGAAGGTTAGTGCTTATAATAAGTGGCCAGTTGTGAAACTGTTGGCAGAGCTTGTGTTCTTTCTTGCAGATGCATTTGAACATAGCTGATTACAGTATCAGTATTGATTCAAGGTCGATGTGTCGGCTCTCAGGACTTCCTTTTCTAACTCCACGAAGATGACTGACCTTTTCTTCTTCTAACATTTTTAGGTACCCAATGCAACTTTTCTTTTTCAGAGTCTCACCTTAGAATTAACTTTAAAATAAATTTTTTTTTATTGCACATCTTAACATCACAGCATCGCTGTATTTGGTAATGCTGTTCTTAACATCACAGCATCGCTAGTATTTGGTAATGGGATGAGGACAACAGAAGTGTTCAGACTCTGAAATAAATGTTAGACATACACAACACGTGCAATAAAAGGGAGGGGGTAAAATAAATCACAGCTAGAGACATGACTTTGTTCAATCATCAAAGTAAACCTTTGATACTTCTAGCTCTACACCATCAAATTTATTGTTACATCATCAAATTTATTGTTCTGTTGACTTCCTTTTTGTTGGTGGTAATGAACTGACCCATTTATTGTTGACTGGTCTTTCAGTTCCTTTTGGTTTTCTGGTGGCAGACTTGACTGTGACAGCAGAGCTGGTATGGTAGGTTCATGCCTACCAGCCATCACTTTCATGTAGGAAGCAGTGCCAGATACCTGTGCCCCATCTCTTTACTTTGGTCTCGTGATNGTAGAAGCAGCTACAATTGACCTGCTGTCTGGTTTNGGTTTTCTTCATCATTTTTTGTAGGAGNTACTGCAGCAGGTTCCATATTTACCAATGATTCTGAACTTCTCGGNGCAGGTAGCCCTGTCACTGTNACCTAGGCTCAGACCCCAGAGCTTGCTGACTTCTGTTTCATACTGTTTACAGTTAGGTCTGTCCGGTATTAGTGTCACATGCCGCACTTGTCATGTAGCTTACGGGCCTCCGAGACAATTGAAATATGTACGTTAAGACAACTTAAATAATTGGCATATATAATCCANTCTTNAACAACATTATGTGGTGCACTGANGTCACTTTTAGTCATTGAGAAAGAATGCTTACCCATGTAATATTTATAACAGACTTAAAGTCAGCNGATAACTTCCAAAAAAACAAATCATTAGGTCTTAGGAATTAAGGTTTTCATCCATTGTACTGAAATGTATATAATAAGTGTATTATATATAGGTAGGTAAGAGTAATAATCTGTGAAAGACCTTTAAAAATATTTGGTGTCATATATTGTTATGACATCTAATTTTTCAAATGCATATAGTTTTTTAGAGGCTTAATAATTTCCTTTTTAGCTACAAAAATAACTCGTCTTCCTTACTTACTGTATTTTTCTTTCATCNTTCCTCAAATTATTTTCTCTTGCTCTAAATATTGTTATGTNTACTCATATGAAAATAATAAATATTTCTGGCATATAAGGAAAATATTTTGACTAGTTACTTTAAGAATAATATACGCAGGGATGGAAATGGTTCGCTGCATAAAAACAACATTGGACAATACTCTGCGAGGAAGATGTGAATTATAAGTAAGACTTTCCACAGTAGACTTGAATGACCAGGTTCTAATTTTNAGTGTAGTCCCTAGACCTGGGGCAATGGTATTGGTGGAGCATGTTTGAAATGCAATTTCTTAGCCCCGAGTGCAGACCTCTTGAGTTGGAAACAGGATGGCCTGTATCTGGCAGGAAAAATGACAGAGCCAGTATTTACTAAGCACTTCCTGAGAGTCTGTTTGGGGATAAGTCGGAGAACCAGATTGAGTGAAGACCTCAGGTGAGCAGGCCAGCATATTTGCTGNACTTTGACAGGCAGGCCTGTTGGCAAAGCCTTCTTCTCGTTGGAGTGTGAATGTTGACAGTGTGTATGTAAGTATGACACATGTGTACAAACTCAGTGTGTGCAAATTGTAGCAACTGCAGCATCTTCCTTCCAGATGCTTCCAGCCTGAGACTGCTGTCCTCCAGGAGACCTTCTACTGAGATGAACTAACTTCTCCCACTGGACTGTATATAATAAACAAGCTGCTGTTCCAGGTGGCTGTGTAGTTGGTGCCACACCATCAGAGTACAAATGGTCACCTGACCCCAGTTTTTCTGTGTTTATGTCTATCCTTTCTTNGTTACCTCACTTCCCCTAGTCAGGCCAAAGTGCCAAGCCTTGCAGGTTGCAGCACAAATACCTTTGTGTTTCCTCTGAGCTGACTGGAAACACTACCAATTTAAGACCCCCAAATTTATAAAGTAATCAAAGCACAATGTCTACTTCTTAATGATCGTGTTGGCTAGTTTATGCCATTTGCTCCCTGACAGCAGATTCCTGTTACAAACAGAAGTAAACTAAATATTGNTGTGCTTGATAATAGGAAGTTCCTATAAAGTAGAAGTGAATTTATATCGATTATATCAATGTTATATAATTATAGAATTATATCAGTGTTAATCGGATATAATGCTGAGCGTTGTCGTAGACACACTTGTTGGGGACCTGAGTATGAATGTTATCATTTACTACCAAGTGTACTTATTATACTCTTTATGAGATTTTTCTTAAAAAAGGAAAGAAAAACAAAAACTTAGGTGGTGCATGCCTTTAATCCCAGAATTTGGGAGGCAGAAGCAGGCAGATCTCTAAATTGAAGCCCAGCCTGGTCTACAGAGTGAGTATCAGGGCAGCCAGGGCTACACAGAGAAACCCTGTCTCAAAAAATCAGAAAACAAAACAAAACAACAGCAAGAAAAATACCCCCCCAAAACCCCCAGAACTTAAAGTATTGCATCTACACTCCCCTCGCCCCCATACACACACACATTCCCAATAGTTTAAATGTAGAAGCGTTTTANTAACTTCTGGTTACACAGTNCTCCATCATAAGTAGGTTTCAAAATTACAAGAAGTAATATACTTAGGATTAGAGTTAATTTTAACCTTTAATTNTAAAGATAAAAATGAAGATCTATTTTATAATTCTGGAATAAACATGGTAAAAATAGAGGTCNTCATAAGAAAGACAGTTAAAAATCAAACTTGATGATAGTACCTCCAAGTTAACCAGTGTTAACATTTTCAAAATATTGTATTATAAATTTTATATAGTATATCAACTTCTGTGTGTTTTTCCAGGTTCTTTTCCAAAATATATTCCTCATGTAAATATTTAGATCATAAATGAATAATTTATGATATAGACTTTATAAGAGATGAGTTTTAAAGCAGATGAGTGTGATGATAATAGAATAATTTAGGGTGCTATTCAAACAGTGAGGTGGATCCCACAAATGAGCTCCAACTTGAAACAAATTCATGTCTAAATGAAGCTTAATTTGTAGTGCCATATTCACATGAAATTTTAGCAGCCATAATAAATCTCTTATTCAAGTTGTGTTAAATAATTGATGGCGTTACTCATAAACAAAGGCATACCAGGAATAATAAAAGTTCACTTAGGTATGTGGTAGCTGAGGTGTAACTGGATGTGAGCAGCCCCTTACTTGCTGTGTGATGCTGGATAAAATCAGTCTCTCTGAACCTATTTTTCTCGACTTTAAAATGAAATAATTTGTTAGATATTTAAAGTTATTTTCACTTTTAAGTATTGAGTTTTCGAGTTTCCAAGCCTGTCACCTTAAAAAAATATCTATTGATGTGTGTGTGTGTGTGTGTGTGTGTGTGTGTGTGTGTGTGTGAGAGAGAGAGAGAGTTTATGTGCATCACATGTATGCAGCTCCCTGTGGAGAATAGAAAAGGGTGTTGGATCCCTGGAACTGGAGTTACAGGGGTGTTGAATGCCAGATGAAGGTGATAACCCTGGAAATCAAACCCAGGTTCTCTGCAAGAGCAGTACGTGCTCTTAACCATTGAGCCATCTCTCCAGCCCTAAGCCTTATGGTCTTTAAAGTGCTTTGCCTGAATAGCAGANGTCAATCTTTAACAATTAATAAGCATTCCTGTTATTCTATAACTACCATTTATTGGTCTTTTATATTCAGATAGCTTGCNTTCTTATGAACTCTCAATAACAANCCTACAGGATAGGTATTATTAATTGCCACTTATCTTGTATGGAGAAAATGANGGTTATAAGAAATCCTGCTGGGACTGAGTGATGGAGTCTGAATTTGAACAATTAATCAGTTGTGATAAAAAAAGAAAATCCCTTCTTTCCATCCTGTCACTCATCCCTCTGTTAAACAAAAGGATAGCTGGCTTTGATCCTGGGTTTCTCAGCAGCATTCTTGATTTGGGGTCTCATGAAGGACCGTTGGTGTACTGTAGGATATTCAACAGACTCCCTTGCCTGTGGCATCCATAACAAAAAAAGTGTCTCTAGATATTGCCAACCTGAACCCTTTTACATCAGTAGTCTAAAGCTGAACAGAACTGCCTATTCTGGCAAAGGCGAGATGGCTTTGAGCCATTTTAAGGATAAAGATGAAATTGGCCAAACAGATCTCTGGCAAAGGACCGACTCATTCATTCAATACTTGTCATAATTGATTAGCCTTCATTCTCTTAAAGTTTGTTTTGTTTGAAGAGAATTATTGCTAAGATGCATAGTATAGCCCCTAGAGCCCGACAGACAGTAGTTAATGCATTTAAAAATAGTCNTTGAGTATCTGCTCTGTACCTGCATTGTTTGGTTAGTTATAACAATGAATGAGATGGCTATATAGGATGCTGATATTAAACAAATGTTTGCTCATTGCTCTTTATCTTCCTAATACTAATTTCAAGACTGTCTTTGTAACCACAGTCCAGGGTGTTTACCACAGTTTATGCTCACACACACACACACACACACACACACACACACACACACACACACACACACACACACACTTGTTACATGATACAGGAGTATCATGTGTATGTGAGGAAAAAAAGCCCAGCAGGAGACTTGCATTCTGCCCATTTAACAAGATCCTTCGATCTTAGTTTCCAAAGTGAACACTTCTCTGTGTGTTTGCTTCTTTTCAAAACTTGTTTATTTATTTATTGCTTGGTATTTTAATGTTCTGTTCTGCTTTGAAACCTGCCTGGCCACTGTTTGTCTCATGGCAGCTACTCTCTGAGGTTTTGGTTAAATGAGGGAACCTCATGGGGCTTGTGGCTGGTCCCTTTTCTACACTGTGTACTCTCCTGCAAGCCAAGAATCATGGAGTTGGTGCAGAACATTGGCCTGAGTGCCTGGAACAGGACCTGGCAGTCTGGTGCAAGTTTTTCAGTACCTATTTATTTACTAAATGGCGAGAAGGCCAAGAGGTGTCTGAACAGCAGGCAATGATTGTATTAAGTCAGTCTTGTTAGTTTTGATCTTCGTTTTGGTCTTATACTTCTTTTTTTTTTTTTAAAGATTTATTTATTATGTATACAGAAGAGGGCGCCAGATCTCATTACAGATGGTTGTGAGCCACCATGTGGCTGTCGCTTATACACATCTAGATGTGTATAAGAGACAGGTCTTATACTTCTTGAAGACCATAGAAGTCATGATTTACCTATATTTATTAACATATGTTTGGGAGTTAAAAGAGTTTCCTCTTATAACAGCAGTTCTTTGGTGGGGGTGGGGTGGGGAAGCCTGTAAAACCACGTGTGCACATTCACGGAGGTGGCGAAAACGAGAAGACTCAGACACAGTACTGAAGGCACCGACAGTACCTCAGCTCCCAGACCACTGGGAAGAGAATGTACCGAGTGCCTTGTGAAATACAGGGACATCGAGTACGTGTTGCATGATGATATCCACCCCAGATGAAATTGATTTATACTTTCTGTGTTGTCTTAAGTGGTCTGAAAATATAGGCTGGTCTGAAAAGCGTCCTCCTGACAGCTGTGTAGAACAATGAGGTTCAAATACTTCAGCTATTTTAAAAACTTGGTTCTACTTGTTTTATTTCCTTTGTTATACCTTCCTGTTGTGTTACACCATTAATGTCTACTTCNTAGTTACNTGCCGTAGATCTTAATGTAAATTCTTAAGACTCTAGCATGCACAATACAAGCTGCAGGGTGATACCAGGATATGCTGACACTAATGACTCCAGTCTAAAGTCAATGGGACTAAGCTCAAGGGGACTGTGGCTGCATTGCGTATATGAAACTTTACTCATTCATTCATTAGTTCAGTCCGAAAATATTCACTGAAGGTCTCTCTACTTGATCCTGTTCTAGGCTAAACCTGTATTCATGAATGAAAACGAAACAAAACAAAACAAAAAAACCCCAGAAATTTCTACTCTGATGGAGGAGGGAAATTGACAAAAGCTGAAATACTAAGAGTTCTCTACTTGTGGAAAATGACAGGAAAGTTCAATGGACAATAAAGCACAGAATGGGCTNAACATGAAGCAGATCGCATATAGACATATGTTCCTACTACAGTTAACATGGGAGCCATTACAGTTTTCCATTGAGGAAATATCCAGATCTAACTCTGGTTGTAACAGAACCAGGGTCATGGAGATGGCCTTTGCGGGGCAGGTGGTACTGTAGGAGACAGTGAGGTGTGATGAGTTTCAGATTATTTTCAAGGAACAGCTAACAGAATTGGCTGACTGAGTGGATATGAGGAAAAAGCCATACTCAAGGAGAGTGCAGAGGCTCTGGACCTGTGCATCAGAAGGATGGGGCGGCCACCGACTGGCAAAGTGATCTGTGGTGGAGGCTGGTCTAAGCATAGTATGACTAACTAGCTTAGTCTGTCATGTGTCTGTCTGGAGATGCAGGAGTCTGGGTTTTAGGAAGAGCATATGCTTGAGGTTGGCCAGGGCATCTTGTGGAAGTTCTTGTATGAGGACTTTGCTTTCATGGAGAGAAGAAATCATATCAGGCAGAGAAAGGATATTAGAGGATGGGCAATATTAGATACCAGAGGAGGAAGAGAAATATCTGAGATAATTGTGCATGGAAGTGCGAGTTACCAGACTGGATTCTCTGATTGCAGTCCATGCTGACTTGTGGTTTATGACTGTGAATTTCAAGTGACTATTCTGGGATGATCTCCCGCAAGCCCCTTGA
>LZPO01055263.1:0-17500 GCA_001675575.1 Neotoma lepida
AAACCCACTTTATGCCGAGCAGTATACACTGAAATCCGAAATGGAAATGACTCAAAAAACAAACCCACATCCATTCTTCATGTGACTCGAATTTTGAGCAAACCCCAGACCACCTGTTGTTTATTTCTTACCATCTGGAACTCTACCTTCATTTTTGGGTTTCCTCCAGAGGACTCAGAAAAGGGATTTGCACATAGTCTTCCATTAAATAAGTAAATCCAACAATGGAGTGGATCCTAAGATTTTGATTAAACTCCACGCAAAGGCTCAATTTCCAAGTTTCTGAATGAGGCCTTTGGGACCATCTGCTGTCAGGAACATGTGCCAGCACTCAGCATAATACCTGAGCAGTAATTACTATTGAATGCTTCGATGAANGGGAAGGGAAGGTCCAGGTCTGGTAATCAAATATACACAAATGCTTCAGAATAATTTGTTTCTGTTAAATACATCATTTGGAATCTATGTCGGCTTTTTAGATGCTTTCATTTCTGTAATATGAAGTAGATTTTATTAGAACAGTAAACACAAAACATTATCTCCACAGATTCAATGGCCTACAAAAAGAGAACTTTACATTCTAATTAAGAACAAAGCACCTAATTGCATGAGATTGAACTTCAGAATCACCTCTTTGTCTTTATTTCATCTTAAAATGCTGAACAAGGAATTGGAGAGACTGGGGTGCGGTGCCGGAGCTATTTAAGGAATAATTAATGGATCAGGTCTTGTAACTGCTTATGAGCCATATAGGTTAAGCCAGGAGGATGGCAACAGTGCTATAGTAAAGCTTAGCTGTTGGCTTAGCAGGCTCCAAGGCTGCATTCTGTCTGTTTGCCAAGGCATGAGTATGAAGCTCTGCCTTTTGGCTTCTCTCTCTGCCTTCTGATGCCAGCTTCCGGTTTAGATTCACGACCCTGTGACCTGTCTAGAGTCATCAGCTGGGAACTTAGCAGAAAGGGAGACGTTCTAGCTCCACTTCCAACCTTCTTTCTGAATCGGAATCTGCGTTTTAGTGAGGCCACACGTCCACATGCTAAACTTAGACAACACTCTAAAGGGTCCAGTACGGAAAACCTTGGCTAACAAATGTGCAGGGGGCTCACAACATTGGTTAGTGTGTGGAACTGAAAACTCCTGGCCCCTGCCATAGAGATTTTGACTGGGTGAGTCCAGATGGGGCCTAGGAATCTGGTTTTTCTTGTCTACATGCTGCTGGTCTGGTTCTGAAGCCAGGGTCAGGCCTGACCTCGGCTTTCTCCACAGTTTGGTTTTAAGTCAGTTTAGCTAACCTGTGACGACATCAGTCTGTGCTGTGAAAATGGCTTTCAGTGTTGGCTTCAGAACGGCTCTGCTCGGAGTTCTTCTTGAGGCAATATAGTTTCAGGAAGGAAGCGTTGGAGCAGTGTGGCTTTAAGATTTTACATAAGATTGAGGAAATACCAGTTGTTCATGTTTAGATGCTAGAGAAGAAGCTTCGAAGGATCAGGTTAGGGGACACTGCTGTTTCCTTGGTTCTCAGCAGTTTCTCCTCCTTTAGGCCAGAGACCTCCTGAATTCCAGATTGGGAGCCCTTTCATCACAAGCCTCAGAGCCAGTCCCTTCCTAGTTCAGTGCAGGAATTACTAGGAGGCTATCAGGTAGCTCACAGAATCAACAATAAATCTGTAGAGTAAAACCTCTACACAGGTTGAAATCAGGACAGGTTAGAGTTAGTAGTAATCTCTCTCAATAGGTTTATCTGGGAGCCCCCCGCTGGGATGGAACCCAACCATTCTCAGATTTTTTGCTAGTAGTCTGAAGAGACAAATCCCACAGTGAAGTCACTTGAGCTGGCATGGCTAGCAGAGTTGGTGGCCTTCAGTAACAGTCTTCACAGACTTCATCTAATAGAATGGATAATTTCCTGGTGTGAGTGAGTGTGCTTGACTAGATGGCTGGCAGTCAGAACACTGATCAATGTCTACCGCACCATACAAATGGATGGAGTCTTCCCACCCAATGGTTCACCTCTATAGCTTCTCAGACTTCACTAGAAATAAGTGCCATGAGCCCAGGAATTTTTTTGCTCCAGTCGTTAGTGTACTCTATGAACACAGAACAGTACCTAGCACATGGTGGATTCTCCATAAATGTTGAGTGAATGGATGTGTCACTATGGTATAGACAGCTTAATGGTGCACACGTAGCCGTTGGAGTCAATGTCCAACTCTGTTCCCAAATTGTGCTAACACTGAGAGGGAACTTAACTTTCCTGTGCTTCTATGCTTAGATTTCCTCATGGCTAAGACGCGTTAGACATGGCAGATTCCATCTCATATATTGTAGTTAAGAAGTACTTAGAATGCTGTCTATACTTTTTTGACTATTATTTTACCTATTGGAGTGTAACAATTCATTCTAAGACTTGGTTTTTAAATCAAAATCTTATTTATTTGCTTGTAATTCAATTTGAACAGGGCTAAATAATAACACTGTCTCTGTTCCTTAAGTGTAATGCTAGAGTATCCTGAAAACTTCTTAGCTCACATGCCAGCTACTTCAGCCAAGATGGCTCAGACAGCTGGAGTCTGCCTGGAAGAGCTTACCTGACAATGGACATCTGGGGCCTTACTTTTCCTGTTAACATTCTGTTACTTGGTGTCTTAGTTGGTCTCCATGGAGCCTCAGGAATCCTTCCTTTTCATATGGACTCTCATGTGATGTCTCTATGAATCTCTGAGCTGGAATGTATGAAGTCTAGCTATCCCTCTTCCAAGAGAGAAAGCTTTGAAACTTTTCTGGTTTGGTTGTTGTTTGGTTTTGTTTTGAATCTAGGGCATAGAGCATGTTTGGTAAACACTCTATTGCTGAGTTACATTGGTGGTCTTAGATCATCTTAGTGTTTAATTCTTGCTGAGATAAAGGACTGGGCTGTGTTCTGCTGGCTTCTTGATCTCAGTGCCCTTGACATTGTGGGCCAGGTGAGTCTTGGCTGTGAGGAACTAGGCACTGTATGGTAACATCCCAGCTTCTCTCTGTTAGTATCATGGAAATTGCTATAGCAGTTCTCCCCATAGCATTCCCCATTGTTTGCAAACATTGTAAATGCTCTCAGGGTGGGATGGAGGATTCTTCCCTGATTGAGAACCACTGAGTCAAAGCAAGTAATAGATCCAGCCCAGATTCAAGGGAGAGAAGTTGCAAGGGGCTCGATCTCAAGGAAAATGATACTCTGGAGACCAGTGAAGGTCCATAGTAACAGACCTGCGTCTCTGAATCTTCCTGTCTGAAGAATCCTGTTCCTGGCCTTTTCCTACAGGGTGAACTGTCTCTGGCTTTTATACCCTCTTTTGAACCATCTGTCTGAGCGTCCCCTTTTGTCATTGGCAGTGCTCTGCAACTTCCATGTCTCTCTGTTTTTGACTTGCTGTCTGTATCATCCTTGTGACCTGTCAGTTCTTTCCACCCATGCATGTCACCGAGCTGTTCCCAGTGCTCACTCATGACCAGGCTCTGGAGATAGATAAGACCGAGCAGACAGCCTCCACACCCTACCCCCACACATGCCATCTCCCCAACAGGCTCTCTTCTTGTCACACCCTCCTCTCCCTTAAGTCCTTTTTTTTTTAAAGATTCAGTTCATGGGCCCCCTTCTAGGAAACTTTCCAGAAAGGCCACTCTCCAATATGATATAACAGTTTCTTGAGGGAGGAGGCCATTTCATCTCCTCTTCATATTCCCACCGCAGTGTCTACTGCATGGAAGAACAATTGAGAAATGTTTCAAAGCAGAGTTTAAAACTTGAGGAGAAACTGATAAGAACAGGAGTGAGTCATGAGATGATCTAGGCTCTAGAGTCTAGAGGAAGAGCCTCTGGGAGGGGTTTGCTGGCTTACAGCCGAGAATTTGGTGAGGCTTGGGTAGTGGTGGAGGTCTGTTTGTGTGTGTGTGTGTGTGTGTGTGTGTGTGTGTGTGTGTAGAAGAGTTAGAAGGCCAGGAGTTTCTGAGGAAGAGGAGTGTAGTGAATGGTTACCTAGCAGAAAGGTGACAGAAAAGGTCATTGTTAGACTTTGCAGGTCAAGAGAAGGGAAGGTAACAGAAAAGGCCATTATTAGACTTTGCAGGTCAAGGTAAGGGCACCACCTTTACGAAAGAGAGTGTTTACCAAACGTGTTCTCATGTCATGATGATGAGATGAGGTGCCTCTAGAGGAGGTTTTGTGTAGAAAAATGACTGACATTGACCTCTGTTCTTGGAAATATCTGCTTCCAAATTCAGAAGACTGTGGCAGGGAGGAACCAGCTGGAGTAGTCAGGAAGCTAACACAGCCTGGAAGATGGCAGCCTTTCTTGGTCAAGTGAATGGGATAGATAGGAGTCGTGGTGGGTGGGATCACTTCAGGATGTGAGAACAGTGAAGGGAGGGATGTTTTCTGACAGAGAACTGCTTCTTGGGGAAGGAAATGAAAAGTTTAGTATTGATATGCTAAGTGTGAGACTCTTATTACATACTCCGCTGTGTTCTAGGCAGTTGAATAGACAAGTATGAACTGCAGGGGAGGTATACAAATTGGACATAGGAATATGGAAGTTATTAGCTCTGTCACATACGCTGGAACAAATTTTTGTGATTAAAAAATATAACTAAATACAATGCATAAATACAATAGAAGTTTATTTCTCACTATTCAGCAGTCTGAGAAAATTCCAGCTCATTGGCAAACTGAGACTGGATTTTTCTCCGTGTAGAGTTGGGGACAAAACCCTGAGAAAATGGTTCAACAGAAAATGCTAAGAGAGAGAAGTAAAATTGAAGACTGTGTGTAAACAATCCATTCAAGAGACTTTGTTATAAAGGCAATGCAAGAAAATGGGTGGGAACTTGAGGAAGATGTAGGTCTAAGACATTTTTGTTGGTATTTGCTTGTTTACTGTCCTAGGGACCTACCCAGGGCCACCCACATGCTAGATAAGTTCTGTGTTGCTGAACTACAACCTCAGCCCCTGTGATTGATTTTTAATTTTTTTGTTTGTTTTAAATAGAAAAAAATGAAATGTTTGAATGTTAATGAAGAGAGGAAAAGAGGGAGATGCAGGGAGGTGGGGGATTTCAAGGGCTTATTTTGAGTATGTAGAGGAAGTGCCAAACAGAGTGAGGGGCTTTAGGTAGGAGCTGGATGTCTTATCCATTAGAGCAGCAGGCTCGCTGAGTATGTGGCAGACAGGCAGGGTGACTGTCTTGAACTGAGGGGTTTCCTGGATCACAGAACTTTCAGTGTCCCCACTGGGACAACTCTGAGCACCTGGAATGGCTAGAAACCCTAGAGATAAGAAAATGCACAAAATAAGTTCTTTTTTATTGCTTCAAGCACTGACAGATTAAAAATAATACAACATTTCTCAATGAATTCTACATGTTACACAGCATTTACACAGTCTAAACCTCAGCATTGTGCAATGCGGGGATATTACCACATACAAGTTGTAGTTCTTAGGTTAAGGGGTGCAGCTCAATACCACGGAGTATGTGATCAAGCTGGAGTTCTTGCTCTAGAGTAAGAGAGACATGAATGTGACTACATTCAAGACAAGCCATGTGTCATGTGCATAAGCCATCGAAGACATATTCCACATTACTCAGGAATGTGTCATCTATAGATAATATTCAAAAAAAGCCACAGGCATCCTTCCCTGAGATTTTACTGTTCTTCAGCACCAACACATCTATTATCTTTCTTCGTCTTTACAACAACCTATTGTAGATGCAGTTGTTGTAATCTACACTTTACAACTGAGGAAAAAAATAACTAAGCAATTTTCTTCAGCTCACACGGGGAGTGGTAGAGAGCCCTTGAAGCATTGTTGATTCCATGGTCATCCAAGCTTTCAGTATTACATTGGATTGGCTCCTAGAAATGGCTATAATGAGTGGGAATAAATGAGTAAGGTAGACAAGTACTATACCTTAAGTTTTGTTTGAGACATTCGAAGAAGAAGGCTTCAGAAGGAAATGTCATCAAATGGAACCCGAAGAAGGTGAGGAGTTCACCAAGTAGAGGTGAGAGAGCAGGTCCCATTAAACTAACTCTTCCTTGTTCTCTCTCCTCTCTCCTTTTGGACTTCCAGATCAGCTTGTCTTTTCTTCCTTTGCCCTTGCATCAATTCTGAAACTGAGCAACTTGTAGAGAAAGAGGTTTGTTTAGCTCAGTTCCGGAAGCCGAACATCCTGGTTCTAGCAGATCCATGTATTTGGCCTTTGCTGAGGGCCTTCTGGCAGATGACATCAGAACAGGAAATCACAGAGTGAGAGCGGAAGCCAAAGAGACTAAGGAAGTGCTAGCCTTGTTCTATCATAACAACTTCTGTCATGGGAACTCACTATGTAGTCCCACGAGAACAATTTAAGTTCTGTCAAGGACAGTGTCCTCGGTGACCCAATCCCCCCACACTAGGCTTTACCTTTTAAGAATTCTCCACCTCTAATACTATATGAGGACCAAGCCTCCATCACACAGATCCTTGTGGGGCACAAGCAAACCATACTTAAACCCAGGCAACCTCCAAGAAAAACATTTGTTGTTTCAGGATGGAATCACAGAGTAGAATGATGACTGACTTTCTCGAATTTCTCTAGATTCCTAGAACGGACAATACAATTCTACTAGTCTTCAGTGAAGTGAGTGAAAGGATTTATGACTTAAATATGCACTTTAATGAATGACAGACATTCGGAAAAGTGCATAAGCAGCAAGAATCTTTATTCAGTGAGCGGACTCTGTCTGTCTAACATCCAGATTAAGAAATAGGATGTTCCAGCACCCCAGTGGCTCTTTCATGCTGCTTTCTGATTTGTTCTGTGCAGTTCTGTGAATTGAACCCAGGGCCTTGCGCATGCTAAGCAAATGCTCTGCCATTGAGTTCCATTCCTAGTCACGTGCTGTGTCCTAATCAGTACCACCAGCCCTTGTCTGGTTAATGACTAACTTCTCTAAAGAAGGACTAGTTTTGTCTGGTTTTGAAGTTCACACAAGCAAAATCCTACATTCTGTTCCTGTTTATATCTGGACTCTTTTGTTTAGTATAATATTTATGAGTTTCATCTATATTACAGATATCGCTGGAGGCTTTTCATTCTCACTCATATATTTCTATGCCCTAAAAAAAATTCTTTTTAAGCCAGGTTCAGTGGCGCACGCCTTTAACCTTAGCACTCAAGAGGCAGAGACAGGTGGATCTCTTGGAGTTCAAGGCCAGCCTGGTCTAACGTATCAAGTTCCAGGTCCCCTAGAGCTGCACAGTGAGACCTTATCTCAATGAAAAACAACAACAACAAAATCAAGCAAAATGTATTGTCTTTAAAATTAATTTCATTATGTGTGTGTATTCTGTTGTTGTTTACTTTGGACTTTGGGTAGGAAATCCAGGGCTTCATACATTCTACAGCAACATTACCACCAAGCGATGACACCATAGGCCTATTTTATTGTTGATGCTATCATGTGCTTGGATAATTTCCAATTTGAGGAAACTAATAATAGTGTTACATGGATGAACTTTCTCTTCTTCCCCTTCCTCTTCTTCTCATTAGGATCTTTCTGTGTAACCTAATCTATCTTGGAACTCATGAACCTTCTGCCTCAGAATCTCAAGTACTGACATTAGAGTCATGTGCCACCATGTCTAGCAACATGAACGTTGCTGACCATGCTTTCTGTAAATGCATTTCTTTTCTTCTGGGTATAAACCTGTATATACCTTTAAAGATATGCAAGACATTATTTCATTTTTCCCCTTTTAGAGAATTTATGTCCTAGCACCGTGATGGCCTTTCAGCATCACTCACACTTATAGATGAGGTTAGTGCATCAAAACAACCACTCATTGGTGGTCTTTCTTATCGTGGAGCTTCTCATAAGACTGCTAAAACCTTCAGCGACGGTGTTCCCAGTGTACACTGTTGAGATGAAGATCAGTTACTACACGTCAGCAATTTAAAGATCAGGTGAAACCAGATCCACANTCTTCCTGGATAGTCCTGCTCCAAAGCTGCAAACACAGCCGTTTTCATTGCTCCTGAGTAATTCCAGCAAGATCATTGTTGTTGGCCAATAGGGCTTTGTTTATTACTCAGCAGCACATGGCAGACAATAATATTGGTGTGACTGGCTTGATTCTTGATGCTATACGGAGTATTTTATTCCTTTGTTAAAGATTGTGTGTGTGTGTGTGTGTGTGTGTGTGTGTGTGTGTGTGTGGTGTTACCATGTGTGTGTTAGTCCCNGTGCAGGTCAGAACCCTGGAGCAAGAGTAACAGGTGGTTGTGAGCCACCAAATGTGGTTCTGGGAACTGAACTCAGGTGTTCTGAAAAAGCAACAAGTACTTTTAACCCCTGAGCCATCTCTTTGGCCCCCATTTTTGTTTTGCTTGTGATGCAAGGTCTCATTCTATATAGCCCAGGCTGGCCTCAAATTTGTGAAATTTGGCCTCCTGGATGCTAGGATTGCAGTGTACATCTATACCTTTTCATAGTACATAATTCTGTACTACTTGGTACGTTTGTCATGAGCCACGCAAAACTATAGGACATTTTTAAGAGAGGCTACTATGAGAAACTAGTATTTCAACTGATTTCACTTTTTAAAAGAATGCTCCAGTCGGTGACAGAAAACTTTTAATCATGTTGGACCCTTTGCTCTGATAATCTACGGCTTCAGTTGTAAATTTTGTGAAATATAAATTCACATCAAGTATTTTTGATGACTATTTCACAACTAAATTGAGATGTGCTATAAATATAAAAGACACAGAGAAATGTCTTTCAAAGGCATTAGGATGGGATGAGATAGTGAGACGGCTCATCAATGAAAAGCACTTACACTCTCGCAGGGGACCTGAGTTCAGTTTCCAGTATCCATGGTGGGGGTCTCACGACTACCTGTAACTCCAGCTCTGGGGATCTGATGCCCTCTTCTGGCCTCTGAGAGCACCTGCACACACAGGCTATACACTCACACAAACACACACATATGCACAAAGATAATATAAACAAATCTTTTTCTAATTAAAAGAAAGCTAGGTAAGAATATCTAATGCATACACCTCGTGTCCCTGCATACATGACTGTGGTCAGGAAAGAGGATGAATTTGTTAGAGGAGAACAAGAATAAGTTATTGGGTCAAATCTAACGGGATGCACAGCTGAGCTCTGCCACTTAAATAGGAACTGTTAGCTAATTGTTTCACCCAAGTGTCCATTTCCCCTTTTATAAATCAGGGATATGAATACTGTGGAATTCTCTACCCAGATTTGCTGGGTCCCATTTACTTTTTTTTTTTTTAAATCTCTGGTATCATTGGCTTCACCTGTGGCTCTCTGTGGGCCAACCATGAGGCAGCTGTTGCTGCCTGAGGCCAGAGCCAGTGGTATGGTACAAAGGATGAGAGCCCAGGGAAACGGGGGAAAGCTTTAATGTATATTTATACCCAGAATACCCCTGGGGCATCCAGCTCAAGCAGAGACTTCTCTGGAAATCAGCTCCTCTGCATCTGCTTCTCTGCTTTTTTCCTTTAACTCCAGTGTGTGACTCACGGCCAAGAACAATCACCTATGCAAAGTTTAAAGGATTCAGGGAGGAGAGCCAGGAGTAGAGGCAGCCCCTCACCCTGCTGCTTTCATCCAGTGGAAACCAGTGGTTGGACTGTCGCATCAGGAAGACAGGAATTGCCAATAATTTTCTGTTCTCCTGCTGTGTGTTTATGTTAAGATATTCATAAGCACACTGAATGTCTCCTCCGCTCAATGCACCTCTCTCTTTCTCTCTCACCATTTCATCACCTTAGTTATAAGAAACTGGGAAGAACTTGTTGATTAGCTCATGGGACCTTAGGCAAGGATGGATCCACTTATAAACAGTTGCCTGTTTCTGTGTTTTCTGAGTACAGTGTTAAGCAGATGTGGGGGAATCATTAAATGCATTGATGGTATCACTTTAAAAGTGTTAATAACTTCAGAACTAAACAGGACATTCAGTTAAACCTTAGTTCATTGACCCAAATAGGGAATAGATATACACACACACACATACAGAGTCTTCTCACTCTATAAAATTGTATAAATGCAATTGTAACATTTTACTTGTAAAAAATATACTTCATATAATTTCAGTTCATTGTGTGTGTGTGAGTGTGTGTGTGTGTATGTGTGTGTGTGTGTGTGTGTGTTTTGGATCTTTTGTTTGGTTTTTGGAAGTAGAGTCTGGTTTCATAATTCAGACTAACGTCAGCCTGGATCCTCCTGCATCAGCCTCGGGAGAGTTGTATCTATAGGTATCTGCTTTCATTATAGGCATTAATTCATTTTAATTCATTTAAATCATATTTATTTTTAAACAATACATAAAAATAAACACTTTATACATCAATAGTATAAATGTGATATTCTTATATAGTTATACATTGTGTAATATAAATCAGGTTAAATATATTTCGTCAAGCATTCACCATTTCTTGTGGATTTTTTGTTGTTGTTCTGAGGTACAATCTGGCTAATTAGCACAGGCTCCATCATCTATCTATCAGTACAGGCTCCATCATCCATCCCTCAGCACAGGCTCCATCATCCATCCCTCAGCACAGGCTCCATCATCCATCCCTCAGCACAGGCTCCATCATCCATCCCTCAGCACAGGCTCCATCATCTGATGGGAATGTCTTTCTAAAAATGTGTTGCTCTGATTGGTTGATAAATAAAGCTGTTTGGCCAATGGTGAGGCAGAATAAGGTTAGGCGGGACATTCGAACTAGGGGAAGAGAAGCAGAGAGCAGAGCAGGGGCAGACGCCATCCTGCCACCTAAAAAGCAACATGTAACGGCACACAGGTAAAGCCACGTGGAACACGTGGTGACATAGATTTATAAAATGGGTTAATTTAAGATGTAAGAGCTAGCTAGAGAAAAGCCTGCCAGGGCCATAGTTTTAAAATGATATAAGCCTCTGTGTGTTTATTTGGGTCTAAGCGCCGTGGGAGCCGGACGGGATCAGAGATCGGGACCAGACAAACTTTCGCCTACAATCATCCATCCCTCAGCACAGGCTGCATCATCCATCCCTCAGCACAGGCTCCATCATCCATCCATCAGCACAGGCTAACCTTGAACTCTTAACTCTCCTGCTTCAGCTTCCTCATCCTGGGATTATAGGAATGTGCCACCACACACAGTTTTGAGATTTTTGAAATGTACTTCTTTGGATACATTTTGATTAACACGATTTCTTACAATTTCTGACATTTGTTATATGCCAGACATGAATCTAAGATGTACACTGATACTATCTCACTTAATCCTAGTTCAAATATTATCTGGCCTCCTTCAACCACTTTATTGTGGCTTTTATCGATAATTGATATTTTTATGTATTTGGCTTATGTGTTTATGCATCACTCCCCAATCCCTTCCCCAATTAAATTGCTTATTCAAACATCAAGCATCTTTTTTCTGTCTTGCATTCTACTATAGCCATCTAACACCAAGATCACAGTCCCTTAAAAAGTGCCACATGGCAAGCACACAAAATATATTTACCAAATCACAAAACAAATGAAAAACAACACAGATGAAGCCTCTGGATCCTCCAAAGACTAAAAGGTTAAAATTACAAAGCTTGTATGGCAGGTGGCAAAAGCCATATGTTCTGCAATATTGTCCTTATATTATGTGAGCTGTAGAAGGAACACACACCTTGCTTATAAAGAAGACACTCCCCATTCAACAAACACTTGCTAAGCCTTGCTAAGCCCAATGTTAAGCACCAGGACACAGAAGCAGACAATGCAAACACAAACCAGCCAGTGTGGAGGAGTTCTGTCTGGACTTAACTACAGAAGACAGACATTCTAGGTAGTAAATGAGATAGACTCTTTAAAAGAGATGCACAGGGCTAGAAACAGTAACAAGATAGCTACCAAGTCAAGGGAGTATGCAGGGTTCTAGGGGCTTGTTCTCTGAAGGAAGCCTGCTTCAGGGACAGAGGAGTACAGTTCGAAGGTTGTGTCGCAGGAAAAGCAGATGATAAACAGAGAATAGCCTTGAAGTTGTTTATGAAAGTAGCCACTGAACACAGTGAAGAATGCTGTGTCTTCACAGAGACTGACTGATAACAGGAGGTGGGAGTTAGGAGAATGCAAGAGTCACGGTCACAGAGACTCAAGCATAGCACTTTGACTGTGGAGGCTGCAAGAGTGGACTCAATGCCACAAGAGAAGAGCATGAGTTCCTCTTTCTTCTTTTCATCTATTTATTGTTATTTTTTGAGACAGGATCTTGCTGTGGAATTCTCTTTGGTTTCGAATGGACAACCATCCTGCCTCAGCCTCCTGAGTGCTAGGATTGCTCTTCAGTTCTTTTGTTTCCATATTTTTCTTTAGTGAGCGTGTGTGTGTGTGTGTGTGTGTGTGTGTGCACATGTGCCTGTGCCACTACATGTGTGGAGGTCAGGGGACAATTTGCAGAGTCAGTTCTCCCTTTTAACATATGGGTCCTCAGGATTGAGCTTAGGTTGTCAGGCTTGGTGACAGACTTCATTACCTGCTAAGTCATCACACTGGGCCTCATTTCTTACTTTTACTTTTTTGAGTGTTTATGACATTTCCTATGACATATGTATACACTTCTATTATATAAACCCATAGAACATCACCCCCATGGTTGTTTCTCAGCTATAATCCTCAGGCACGCACTATCACACCTCTTATCCTTTAATAATTTTTTGTGTGTCCTGTCAAAGCCATCTTATACAAGTAAATAAGTAATTGTTTTGCCAGCCTTTTTTTTTTTTTTTTTGGTTTTTTGAGACAGGGTTTCTCTGTGTAGCTTTGGCGCCTTTCGCCAGCCTTTTAATTTATGGTACAGCATACTTAATACACTACTGCATATTTTATTTAACAACTTATCTTTGAAATCTTTCCACACCAGTGCCTAAGCACTCATGTTTTGACAGCTGCCGGGTGTCCACATGAATGCATCATAATTGATTTAACTAGTCTCTTATTGACAGATTTTTGGAATATGTCCAGTCTTTGATAAATGAATAGCTGTATAGACATGATTTCTTATAATGTAAATATATTGATAGTTTTTGAAGTTATCAAATTGCTCTCAATAGGAGTTGTATGCAAATGTTCCAAAGGGGTTAGAAATACCTACACAACTAACCATGAAGCTAAAGAAGCAAGAAAAGTGAATTGTGGTTTTAGTAACCACATTAATAAGCTCACTCGTTTTCCAATAATACACTGGCTACAACTAAAACTCAGAAATGGAAAAGCTGCATTGTATGTTTGGATCAAATCTAGATACGAATTTTTTGAGTCCTGCAGCTTACGGAATCTGGGAAACCTCCTTCTTTAAGAAAAGTAAAATAAAATTGAAGAAACCAAAACTGGCAGAATAGAACCTTGGAAGTGATGTATATGAGAGAGGGGTCATAAGATGTAAGCTTTCTTAGCCTTGGGACAAGCCTGCTCTGTGAAGAACTTACATAGACACATGTGGGAAAGAACAATTATTTGTCTTTTTCTATCAGAACCATATTCAAATATTATGGGCTTCTGTCCTTAGCTACGTGTCAATGAAATATAGATCCATAGTCTGTAAAGCTGGCAGCTGCACGAAGTATATAATATTGCCTATATTTGCATAGCTCCCCAAATGGGTTCACTCAATTTATGTAACATCTTTCATCGTAGAAACCACAAATACTTTACAGACCTCTTGTCAATTAGCAATAGGAGCGTGCTATGGAAGAAATTGTAACATTAAAGGTAATTCCATGGGAAGAGTTCAGGGGGTCTCTATCAATCTCATTAACTTGGTAATATACATAAAGGTTCCAGCTGGCGAGTGGTTAACAGTGGGAAATGACTTCCTTATATCAAGCNCGAAGGAAATAAGCTGATGAATTTCCTTTAATGATCTGCAATCGGCAGCAGCTGGCTTGTCTGCTCAGAGGTTTGCTGTCATTCTGTAGGCAGTCACTGCNTGATAGCTTTGCGAAGAGAACACAGTCAGCTGGGAGGCGGCAGGCNTAGCCTTTGCAGTAGCAGGAGAGACAATGATGGAGGAGAGAGGGAGAGAAGGCAGATTCGGGGCCAGGGTGTAGAGACAACACACCTTACCAGTTTAACAATAGTTAAAAAAAAGAATTGAAAATCGAGTCCAAAAGAATAGAGAGCACGGAATAGACATTGGAAATTCAGGGTGCCTGCTAAGCGGCATCAGAGTTTTAGTGGAACTGATTGCCTTTAACATAGAGAGACTCACGTATGACATTTAAGATGGATAGACATTGTCCAATTAAGCGAGCTTTGGAAGGAGTTCAGAGCAGCCACCTGCATCAGAAACTTCAGAGGATCTACCACTCTAAGTCGTGCTGGACTTCAGCCAAATGTGCCTCCTAAGCTGAANTTTATATTTATTGCCTGTGTTCAAAGTCCACCGTTGAGTTATGGTGTCTGTGGAGAAGAGATTTGGTGAGTGCTTAAAAGGAAATTTCTGTTTTTCTTTCCTTGGTTTTTGTCTTTTATTTTCCTTCAGGATGACCTAGCAAGCTAAGAGGAGAAAGTACCTGGTGCCTACATCTAAGACCATCAGTTCACAGCCACAAACTGACGTGGAAGAGGGACCACCTTTTGCCCTTTCTTGTTTCGTTATTTAAATAAATGTGTGTATCATCATTACCACTGGTTTCATGGCAANTCATCTNAGTCTCATGTCTCTCACCAGGCGGTAGTAAAACTCGTTGGCTTCTGATCATCTGCATTAAACCCAGAGAACTGCATGTGGAGGTTCCAACCTCTCCTATGATTTGAGGTTTTTAGAAACGAATTGAATGCCTTTCAGAAAGTGCCAGTTTTCCGCTCAGCTACAACCCATCCCTGAGACAAGGGAACAATAGTGCCGTATGCTTCAAGTACAGGATGCTGAAGCTACAGAGAGAACCAACAAGTGTGGACATCTTAGTAAGTTACGTGGCCATTACCTACCAGTCTAGCAATGCACTGCGGTGAGAGACACCGTGGGAACCTTGACCATTGGTTAAACAGGTCAGCTTTGGAGTCTTGTGCCAACTTGTATGGATGAAATCATTTGGCACGACTCTGTATTTGCTGGGCAGATTTTCCAGTGCCCATATGACACAGGGGCGCTTCCTTGTACATCAGTAGAAGCAGCACGTTTGGACGAGGGTGTAGGAAGAGAAGGGAAGGACANCGGGAATGTGTAACTNTCCCCTCTAAAATTGGCCTTTCCTTTCTTCTTTCTTTTTTAAGTATGTGTGTATGCTTGTGGGCATGCATGCCATGACACATGAGTGGTGGTCAGAGGACAATTCGTGGGGTCAATTCTCTCCTTCCACTTTGACATGGCTTCTGGGGACTGGACTCCGGTGGCCAGGCCTGCACAGCAAGCATCTCTTGTACAGGCTGAGCCATCTTGACAGCCCGAATCCTGGACCTGGCTAGTTCACAGATTTTCCTGATTTCTATTTTTGAATTCTGATCATGACTTAAGAAGTCAGAGCTTTCACTTCAAAGAATTTGCTTTTTATTTCTGGAATTCTTTGTGGTTGACAGCTTTACTTGTTTTAAAATTCAGCTTAAAAAACGGCAATTAATGGTTCAGTTGGTGTTCTCCAAGTGTGTGTGTGTGTGTGTGTGTGTGTGTGTGTGTGTGTGTGTCTTTAGCTTACAGGATACATTATCAGAGATTGATTAGTTCCATAGGGGCTGTCTTTAGGCTGGAGAGCTAAGGAGATTGGCAATCTCTCAGTCTAAGAATCAGGAAGGTCGAGTAAAAATTGAAATCTTCGAAGCCCCTCGGGGTGTTGTCAGTGCAGAACTGTGTGCAAAGGTTGAATCTGCAGTCTGTGTCCAAAAAGCAGTGGCAGCAGGCAACAACAAAACAAAACACCAAACCTAAAAGGCTTCAAGGCAAAGCAAAACTGAACAGCTAACAAAACAAAACAAAACAAACAAACAAACAAACAAACAAAAAAACCAAGCAGGGTTGAAGAGGGAGCTCAGAGGGTAAAAC
Source organism: Neotoma lepida (assembly GCA_001675575.1). Classification (NCBI taxonomy): domain Eukaryota; kingdom Metazoa; phylum Chordata; class Mammalia; order Rodentia; family Cricetidae; genus Neotoma; species Neotoma lepida. Next base: position 16,072 of record LZPO01055263.1, read on the forward strand.
CACCTGCTGCCAAACCTGATCATGGGGTTTGATGCCCAAGACCTGATTTCTTCTGTAAGTTGCCCTCTGACCTCCACACACATGCTATGTGGAATTGTGCATGCCTGCCCCTCCCTGTTCACACACACCAAATAAATAGGTGGAATAAAGACATTTTTAAAGGAAGAATCAAACAGCATGCTAAACAGATCTTCTGCTACTGTTTTATGGGGGCACCCAGTGGACNGGAGGGTGCCAGCCACAGTAATGGCAGGTTTCCCCTACTCAACTCACTTCCACACGCCAATGGACTTTGGAAAGGCTCCCTCAGACACACCTAGAAATGTGTTTTCCTAACTTTCTAGGCATCTCTCAATCCACTCACAATTACCACCACATGATTGACTGCAGGACTGATTGCACTAGCAAAAGACTGGAGACCACCTAAGTACNGCCGGCAGGAGGACTCTGATTGGAAAAATTGCTGTACAGTCATTTCATGGATTATGATCTCATTGTATAATCGAGGAGCCTTAGATTGTGGATCTAATGGATGAACCTTCTGGGTGTGAGCATCACATCTGCTAGTCTCATCTTNGATCAGCACGCTGTCCTCCATAGGTAGTTTTTTTTAGGGAGCTTTTCAGAGTTTCTTTACACATCAATAAATACAAATATAGATTCTCCTTTTCTTTTCACATGGTTAAAGAGCAGTGTAGTTTATTTGTTGCTTTGTCCCCGATTTCACTTAGCAGGCACTGGATTTCTTGGAAGACACAAACTTTTCACTCAGCTGGTGAAGCTCATGTCTCACAATAGTACCTGGAAATTTTCCTCATGTAAGTGTGGCACAGCTCTGTGTTTATTCTAAAACATTGTATCGTTTTTATTTTCTCTTCCATTCTGTGTGTGTGTGTGTGTGTGTGTGTGTGTGTGTGTGTGTGCAAGCACATGGGTACCACAGTGCTTGGGTGATATCAGAAGACAACAGTAGGTTATCAGTCCTAGCCTTCCACTTTGTGACAGGGTCCCTTTGTTCTTTTCCCCCAATGCATAAGCCAGACTAGTTGTTCATGAACTTCAGGGCATTCTCCTGTCTTTGTCTCCATCCCTCTGTTACATTATTCCAGATGTTCATTCAGAGAGNAATCTTAATACAGAGGCTAAACATAAGGCCATTGCTGGACTGCAGTTCCATCCAAGCTATAAAGCAATGCACAAAANTGNTTCATTCGCGCACTTCATTCTGGGTAGTATATGTATTCCNTGGATGCTTTGCTTGTCAGTTGAACTATGGTCTGTTTTTCTTTGGTACTCATCGCCCATCGGACCTCACATTTTGGGAGAATCCAGAGGAAAAAGCTTTCTGTACAACTAGTTAGGANCCAGCTCAGCANCTAAGAGCCCATCTATCACCAAGATCTTTNTGCACAGTCATCTAGACAGCTTG
>LZPO01055263.1:63220-76828 GCA_001675575.1 Neotoma lepida
TGTGTAAACCCCCGGAAGCAGAATGGCTGGAATCGCTGTTACCTTTTTCTAGGCCACAGTATCACACATATCTGTTGTGGGAAGAAACAAACCTTGTGGCATTTACCTGAGCCTCAGAACTTAGCAAGAGTCTCCTCAGTGTAGNTCNCATTTGTAATTTGCAACTGTTGGTCTTGGATTCTTCTGGGTCTTACCTTATAAGACACTCNAAGATATGGNCGGAAGTATGTTTTCAAGTACTTAAAGTGTGAGATTATGCAAAAGTCATGTCAANCATATTTCACAGGGGAAGATTATCTCTTTTAATGGTATAATTATAATCACGAAAAGGCATTGGGTCTTACATGTTCAATTATATGGGTTTTGACAATTTTATGCATTCATACAATCACCAATCAAAACAGAGTAGAGACCATTTTCATCAGCCCAGAATCATATTGCGTGATTTTTGTATCATGCATCTGGCTTTTTTCACAACTTGTTTTTTTTTTACAACTTGGCATAATGGAGATTTATTAATACCAGTAATCTGATTTTTTCATTCCCAAGTAGTAACGACATATGACAATTTGTTGATTCTCCTGTTGGTGTCTATTTAGGCTGTTTCCAGTTTGGGGTTATTATGAATAAAGCTGCTGTGTGAACATNTATTTTTGTTGTTCTTGGGTAAATATCTAGGATGGGAACTGCTGGGTCAGAGGGTGGCTGTATATTTATTGCCATGAGAAGCTGCCAAACAATTCTCTGAAGGCTTGAGCTATTTTACATTTCTACCATCAGTATTGCTTCTACACTCCCAAAGGAAACATTTTTACAAAGCCAAACTCTGATGACATCTAAGTAAAGAATATTTACCATGATGTCTAGGGTGGGAAAGCTTTCTGTGGGAATCATCTGAACAGAGTTAAAAACAGCAAAGAGAGGACAGTAGATTGGCACTCACCAAATAGAGTTTACTAGGAAGCCAGCCCTTGGGGACCACGTGGGCAGTGGGCTCCATAGCTACCAATCAAGGCTGTGTTCTTTGCTGATGACATTCACGCCACATGCCAAGCCCTCTGTCCATGATCCAAGAAATCTGGGTAACTTATTGTTTTTGCTCAAGTTGTACTTCATTGAAATTCTTTTTGGAGTGTCCCTTTTGGTCACAAGTTCCATTTCTTGTCCATGAGCCAAGACAGTGGAGCTCAGCACAGCAAGCCTTTTAATGCCGGCTTCGAATTTAACTTTGGTTTCCTGGAATTGAAGCTGGCCAACCTGAGGAGCTCTGGTAGCTTCCCTGGCTGCTACAAGTCGAGAACACATTATTGCTCATCTTTTGGCCCTTCCCTCTAGATTATTCTTAGCCAGGATTTTTTGCTTTATTTTGCTTTGAGTGTGTGTGTGTGTGTGTGTGTGTGTGTGCGCGCGCGCGCTCTGTGGTGTTCAGTAGAGGGCAAGGCCTTTGGCACTGCTATAAGATTATTTCCTTTGAGATAAAACCTTATTCTCTAAGGCCTTTTTACAAGGTTATCATGACAGGGGCCAGAAAGAGTGGGGAATAGCACCGAATAAATGACTCCGCTTTCTTCAGTCATAGCTGATCCTGGTGTGCCTTCTGCTTGATTCAATCCTGCTAGGAAGAGATTTGCTAATACAGATGCCCAGATCTCTATTTATGTCTTGACCACCTAGAAAGACATTAATATATCAAGATTAAAATAGTCCTTAATAATGTATTCACTCTCAATAGTATTCCCATACCCTTTCTTAAGAGCAGGAAACCACAGAAGGCAGAGTGATTTCCTAGGAATTCACTGCAGGTAAACGAGGTTGGCTACTGCAAAACTAAACTAGAGAGGCTGGAGAAATGGGCCAATGGTCAAAAGCACTGGCTGCTCTTACAGAGGACCCAGATTCAGGTCCCAGCACCCACTCGGTGCCTTATAACCGTCTGTAACTCCAGTTCCAAGAGATCTAATGCCTTTTTTNAATCTCTGTGGGCACCAAACATGTGCATGCAGTCAGAACANTCACACACATAAAAAATAAACAAAACAAAACAAAACAAAAACCAACAAAATCACTGGACTGCATGCTGGCCACTAGGGACTTGTTGCACCCCATCTGTGTTTCATCTGGCTCTGTTCTCCTTCGAGTTATAGGAGTAGACACCTCTCATCTGTAGGACAGACAGACTTACACTACTGTGGTGTCATACCTTGTCGGCTACCAGGTTTTCCAGGATTTTCCCTAAGTTTTTCACTTTTAAATTTTTAATTTTTTTTCTTATGTTAAGGATTGAACTTGGGGCTTTGGATATAGTAGGTCTAATGCAAAACTGTATTTCCCTGCTTTTCATTATTATACTAGATACCTGAGTCAGGCTAATTTGAAAGGTTGATTTAGTCCACAGTTATAGAGTCTTGGAGCATTGTGCCAGGCTCAGCTTGGCTCTGTGAGGGTCATTGGCAGTAAGTTGGGAGTGGGAGGAGGAGAACCCACAGCCAGACAGGAAGCTAGAGGGTGATTCAGGGCTTTGGCTCCCTCCTAAAACAACTATGTCTNTGGAGAACTCAGCATCTCATGATGCCTTTGTTAACCTGTCCTTGGGCAATGACCTCANGGATCTAAGGACCTTCTACTAGGTCTCTGAGGCAGACGGGAGAGCTGGCACTGAGGTCATAAGAGAGTGGTCCCCTTGCCATGCCTGGACAACATAGTAGAGCCGGCCCTGAAGGTGTAGGTATGGGAGATCTGACCTGAGGACTTGAGGGCAGGAGAGCTGGCCCCACCCCCTGCTCATGGCTGCAAGGAGCGAACTCACCAGGGCAATGCAGGAGAGCTCACCCTAGTGGTGAGGACAAGGGGGAGCAGGTAGGCTGACCAACCCTGCAACTACCCAGGTCTAGAACCAGGATTATGGGTTGGCCCACCACAATGTCTACCCCATCTGTGATCTGCTCGAGCACATGAAGGGACTGGTCCTGCAGACTCAAAGCTGCAGGATCTCCACAACACAGGGCAACANCAGGATAACCAAGAGGAGTTCCAGTGAGAGCCCAGCATCAACAGTATAGCAGAAACCAGAGGCCTCGAACCAGACCAATGACCCTTTCAATGAACACTTGCAAGCAAAGACAAGTGAACAAAAGGGTTTACTGTATGACTCACTATGTCACACTGCAGCTTCTGTGATGAGACTTTTCCCCCTTTTATTTCTTTTTTTCTCTTAAATTTTATTGGGGGGGCACTGCAAGGGCAGAGGGCAGATATGCAGAAACAGGAAATAAATGGGATCGAGATGCACGATGTGAAAGACACAGAGAATAAATAAAAACAAAGTTTAAAANAGTTGAAAACATTTGCTGTCACTCAACAAAAAATGAATTTAGGCTGTACCTTGGCTGGGGAAACCAGTCCTTACTTTCTATTTAGCAGAGTGTTGAATGTCTCCACTTTTCAGGAGCCAACAGTGCCTAACTGGTCAGTATGTGCCCANTAATTGATAAGAACATAGCCAATGATAATAATTTAGACATACACTTGTGTTTGTGTGTGTGTGTATATATGTGCATGTAACTGGCGTTTGTAAGAATTTAAACAAGTCATTAGGTTGTATTGATTCTTCTTAGCAGACCACATCTTTTAAAACAGCAAAGTAACTAGACAATAGCTACTAACTAATTCCTTTCATACATGAAATTCCATGTGTCATGATTCCANTTCTTACACCATGCAGGTCTGAAGGTGGAAGGCCAGGCTCAACAACAACAACAAAAGATTTTCCATGTAGTCANATTTTTTACATATTCCTGGAAAATTATATTAAAGAATCAAAGTTTCTATAGTATGAAGCCAAAAATACATGCAAACCTCACCTTTGACCCTAAGTGAGCCACTTCTCTGTCAGTCTCTGGATATATAAAATGAACCAATAAGGAAATGTCTAACTGCAAACTTTGGTCATTAAATCAGANGACTTGCAGAGGGAGTTCTTGGTCACAGTTAGGTGTGCATGACNGTGTCGGCAGAACCTAAACCTAGTGTGTCTATCTCNAAGANATTTGTAGTTGACCATAACAGCTAGAAAGAGTTGAACTGGGAGGAAAGGATGGCCAAGATATTGATGTTCATCATTTGTTCATTCATCCATAANTACTGTACAGTACTTAGTGAGCATCGGGTCCTACTACAGATGCCGAGAATATGCCATAACAGAAAGAATTCAGACTCCCCTTCACAGAGCTTGTTTTTCTAGAAGGGAAAATACATCATACACACATAAAAAGAAAGTCTTGAGTTTAAGTAGGAGCTAGAGCAAGACAAGAAATAGGAAGTGCTTGAAGTTGTTTTTTCATGGAGGGTAGCTATGGATAATGGACCATCNGAAGAGAAACACGGCAGGAGTGTAAAAGTAAGGTAATTTCCTGTTTAGGAGGGCAAGTGCAAAGGCCCTGAGGTGGACGGTGTCTGGCCTGCTTCAGGGGAAGCGTGGAAACCTGCGCTGCTGGAGCATATACCAAGCAAGATAAGAGTGAGATCAGAGGAAACACAGCTCCCAAGGGTACTGGACGCCAGTGGTCCCAGACTCTTGTTTGTGAATCTTTTGGTTNGGATCAGCATGAGGGCAATACACAGCTCTGACTAAGTGTGGCAGCTGTTCAGCTCAGGTGCAGGATCTGAAACTCATTGTCACTCCTGGCCAGAAGCACTTGGGGAGGAAAATAGAAAATCTTTGGTTCTCAGCAAACTTTAACTTACTTTGATCAGTCCCTCAGGTTCCTGCCTTTTCTCCTGGTGTACTGTTAACTACCTGTGATGGGTATGTTGGGGCAGCTACTCTGCTTCCACTCTGTGCTGGTGGATTTTCCCATCTTGACACAAACCTAGCCATATCTGGGAAGAGGGAATCTTAGTTGAGAAAACGCCCCACCTAAAATTGGACTATGCGAAGGTCTGTAGGGTATTTTCTTGATTAATGATTAATGTGGAAAGGCCCACCCACTGCAGGGGGGTGCCACCCCCGGGCCAGTGGTTCTGCATACTGTCAGAAAGCAGGCTGCACAAACTATGAGGAGAAAGCCAGTAAGCTGCCTCCTCCATGGCCTCTCCATCAGTTCCTTCCCTATCTTTCCTTCATGGAGNACTATAAGTTATAAAGTGAAATAACCCCCCCCACACACACACACGGCACACTGCTCTTGGTCATTGGTTTTATCACAGCAATAGAAATCCTAACTAAGACACATTCCAACCTGTTTCATGGGAAGGNCTGGTATTGTAGAGACTAGAAAACTCTTTCTTTCTCATTTTAACTAGTACATGAAAATATTAAATTGTACATTTTAATGAGGTGCCACGTGATGTTTTGATACATGTATATATTGTATGCTGTTTAAAGTAGGCTAAACATAGTCATCTCCTGAGACATTGATCATGTATTTCTTCATGGCAAAATCAAAGTCCTTCCTTCTTGCTATTTGGCATAGAGAGAACATTGTTGTGATCTGTAGTATCCTGTTGTTCAAAAACACAATAGAACTTAAAAATTTATAGTTATCTGTGTGNGTGTATGTGTGGCGGAAGAATGCTTGTGGAATGCTTGTGGCTACCTACCTCCTTCCACCATGTGGGTCCAGAAACTCAGATTGTCAGGCTCAGTGGCAGGTGCATTATCCACTGAACCATCTCACCATCCACAATAAATCTTTGTGCTCCTAGCCAATTGGAATTCCGCCCATGAGCAGCCCTTCCCCAACACCTACGTCTCCCCAGACNGCCATCACTCTAATTCTNCTCTTAGCTTTATGAGATCATACGTGACTGGATATCATGTGACAATCATCTTCCTGGCTTGTTTCATCTGCATCATCACAAACAACAGAATTTCATCTATTTTATGGCAGAATAGTATTCCATTATGGATAAGTACCACATGTTCTTTGTCACCAATCGATGAACACTTGGATTATTTCTGGTTTTTCGTATGGCCACTAGCACTGCAATAAACATGAGTGTGCAGATATCTCTCTTCAGCATAATGACTTCATTTCCTTTAGATATTTACCCCACTGTGGGTTGCTGGTCACATGATAGTTCTACATTTAATTTTTGTGTGAAACGTCCACGTGTTTTCCCATGGTGGCTAATGTATGTTCCCACTGACTGTGTGCACAGGGCTCTCTGCTTCAGAGCCTCCCCACATTGTTATCTTTAGGCTTTTATATCACAGCCATTCTTGAAGAGGTGAGGCATTATCTCCACATGGTTTTGATTTGTATTTCTCTGATGAACATTTTGTCACATACCAGGTGGCCACTTTTGCTTTTTATTTTGAAGGGTATCTAGTTAAATGTACTGTCCCTTGTAAAAATGGTTACTTGGTTTGTTGCTGTTGAGGTTTTGACAGTTTGTGTACTTTGGATATCAGTCTGTGTAACTTTCCACCATTTACAGAAACAACCCAAGTGGCGAAGGTTTAGCTTGGCTCAGTTTGAGAGGCTCTGGTTCGAGGCCAGCAGGCTCCATTGCTTCTGGGCTNTTGACGTCGCACACCATGGTGGGAGGGTGCTGGAAAGCTAAGTTGCCGTGCTGGCTATAACATAAGCTAGAGTCATTTGGAGAAACTCAATTAAGAAACGCTTCCAGTANATTGACCTGTGATGAATTTCCTTGATTGACAATTGATGGGGAAGGACCCAATTCACTGTGGGTGGAGCCGTCCCTGGGCTGGTGGTNCTGGGTTCTATAAAGAAGCAGATTGAGCAAGCCATGAGGAGCAAGTCAGTAAGNAGCACTCCTTCATGGTCTCTTCATCAGCTCCTGCCTCCAGGTTCCTGCCCTGTTTGAGTTTCTGCCTTGACTTCCCTCAGTGGANCATGATCTAGGATGCATTTTTCCCCCAAGCTGCTTTTGTCATGATGTTTTATCACAGCAATAGAAATACAGGCGAAGACAGTTGCTAACCTCACAGATTCCAGGGAGAAAAGAGACAAGAAAGCAATTGAGGAAAGCTGTAATTTCCAGCACACGCTCTCAGTGACCCATTCATCAAGTTCATCCAGCCTCGAGGCGATGCTATCATATTATGAAATCACCCAGGGACTATTCATCTATTAATCAAGTTACGCCTGTAGGCTTTAGATGCTTCCCAGTAGTTGAATCCATCAGCTGGGGGACCAAACTTTTAACATACCAGGAGCCTTTTAGGGGGTACTTTGTAAGTGAATCATAACATTCTGTTCCTGGCCCCCAAGAACCATGGCGACCTCAGAATGTAAAATACATTTAGTTTGTCTTCAGAAGTCCTTCTTATCTCTTTTTGTTTTCTGAAGGAGGGTATCACTATACATTTCTAGCTGGCCTGAAATTTAGTGTGTAAGCCAGGGCAGCCTCAAACTCACTAGGCAGCTCCACCTTTGCTGGCTGCAGCCTGCATAGCCTGTCTCCTGGGATGCTCTGCTCACTGCCTGCAGCTTTTCTCAACAAATATCTAACACTTCTGGCATCTCNAGCTTCACTCTGANACCTTCATGCACCACTCAGCAGGCCTCTACAGGGATTCTCACATTGCTACATGCTGCCTGGCCTCCCAGATTTTCCTTTGAAATATGACTGGAAACCTCTAGGACTGTGTAATAATTAATAATAGTAATAATTCTCCTCATACTCTTCCTCCTCTTCCTTCCTTTTTTTGTTTCATTGTTTTAAATTCTATGTATGTATACGTGTTTTGCTTGCATGAATGTATGTGCACCACATGCATGCCTCATACCTGTGAAGGCCAGAAGAGGGAGTCAGATTCCTTAGAGCTGGCATAGATAGTTGTAAACCACCATGCGGGTGTAGGCAACTCAACCCAGGTCCTCTGCAAGATCAACCAAGTGCTCATAACCACTGAGCCATCTAGCCCCCTCCATAAGATGACAGCAGCTATACCACAAAATTTATATATCCCTTTTATTCTTTGCCAGTTATATGTTCATATAACAAATTTTAGTCTTTTTTTGCCCTGGTTCCCTCTCTCACCCCCTTCCACCTCCAGATGCAACCCATCTTCCTTTCTTTTCCCATGACAATGAAATTCTTACTTTCCATTTTCCTGTCAATGCAGCATCACATGGGCAATGCCAAGGTCTTCAATTGGCTACCAAAGTAGCCAGGTCTCTGGGACCACGTCTTCAGTGGCCTCTGAGTGTCTGGATTGCTAATCATCATGAGAAAATCCTGGGGCTGTGACTTCTCAGGCAGCCCTCTGTGGGCAGAGTGCCACAGCAGCACTTCCTTCTCAGGAGACCATCTTTCAAATGAGAATAGTTTCCTACCCTCAGCCTACAATGGGATGCCATCTGTGCAAACTAGGAGCTGCCCTCAAGGCATCTTGTTGTCCACATACACGATGCTTGGCTTCATTTTCATGGTTCATATCTCTTCATCTCTTCATCAGCCATACTTACTTCCTTAGCACCGACTTCATAGAGGCCTTTTGTTGTTAACCAAGCTGCCAGTTCTTCAAATCCACTCTGCTTCTTTCTCTCAATTCTTACTGTAAACATAGCTTAAAAAACAAAAAAAAAACAAAAAACAGGCATCAATTTCCCTGCTACAAGATAAATATAGGCTTCCTTGAAGTTTCCTTTGCCAGATTAATTAGCAACACTGACTCACATGCCTTCATCTCTGCCCTGCCCATCATCTTCATGGACTACGTTATCCACACAAACCTCTCAGATTCAGGAGCCTCAGCTAAAGACTGTTTTTTGATCTGCCTTAGCTAGGGTCTCTCACTCAGGCTTGTTTCTCATGCTGTGATTTATGAGCCCATTTACAGCCATGGCCTATTGTCTTAGTAAGGATTTCTATTGCTGTGAAGAGACACCATGACCATGGCAACTCTTATAAAGGAAAACATTTAATTGGGTGGCTCACTTACGGTTTCAGAGGTTCAATCCATTATCATTATGGCAAGGAGCATGGTGGCATGCAGGCAGACATGGTGCTGGCTACATCTCAGTAAGAAGGCAACAGGAGGTCAATTGTGACGCTGGGAGTAGCTTGAACATGGGAGACCTCCAAGCCTACCCTCACAGTGACACACTTCCTCCAACAAGACCACACCTATTCCAACAAAGCCACACCTCCTAATAGTGCCACCCCTTATGAGCTTATGGGGACTAATTACTTTCAAACTGCCACACCTGTCCTTTCCATGATGCCAGCAAGTAAGCCCATACCCACATTTCTTGGCCTCACTCCTGCTTCACATCAACTTTCTTGCTTTCTTCATTGATTCTGTTTGCTGTTATTGCTTCCTGTCTTGTTTGCTGTGTCACAGATTCCTTATATGCCCTCATACCCTAGACCTGACTTTCAAGAAATCATGGTGGTAAACACGGAGCAGTAGGGAGGTGGTTGTGGTGGTTTGAAAGAAAANGGCCCCCAGAGGGAGTGGCACTATTAGAAGGTGTGGCTTTGTTGGGGTAGGTATGGCCTTGTTGGAGGAAGTGTGTCANTGTGGAGGCAGGCATTGAGGTCTCATATATGTTCAAGATACTGCCCAGTGTCTCAGTTCACTTCCTGTTACCTGTGGATCAAAGATGTAGAATTTTAAGCTCCTCTTCAGCACCATGTCTGCCTGCCTGCTTCCTCCTCCCCCTTGCCTGTGAGAGTCCTGAGAGTACAGATGTGTACTGCCAGATCTAACTTTTTATGTGGGTTGCAGGGATCAAACCCAGGTTGTCAAGCTGGGTGGCAGGAGTTTTCCCTGTTGAGTCATTTTCTCAGCCCTGTTTTACAAACTTAAGATTTTTTTCACTGTGTATATTCATTGTCCATGGTATCATGTTACATAGGGACATTTTCATACAAATACATCCTGTGCATTGATCACATTACTGACAGACCCTTTGTCGCCCCTCTGGTCAATCCCTTTTGTTTTTCTCCAGTTTTGTTTCTACCTTCATGTAATCANCATATGCTACAAACAATTTCATTTCTTCTTCTTCGGTGTCTTAAAGTTTTATTTGTAGAGCTATTTCATTCTTCTGATAGGTTTATTCTTCCCCCAAATAAATACATTTTTGAAGCAATTGTGAAGGAGATCCCCACCCACACCCTNTTTCTTTCTCAACATGCTTATTATTGGCATCCAGGAGAGCTTTTCTGTATGTTAATTTTGTTTATGGTATGATTGCCAGATCTAAGAGTCTGTCTAGTCTTTAGGGTCTCTTAATGTATAGAATCATGTCATTTACAAATAAAGGTAGTTTTCCTTTCCTGTTTGTGTCCATTTCATGTCCTTCTCTTGCCTTCTGTTTAAGATTTTCAGCGCTGTATCGAGTAAGAGCAGAGAAAGTGGACANTCTTGTCTNTGAGCAGAGAAAGTGGACACTCTTGTCTAAGAGCAGAGAAAGTGGACACTCTTGTCTTGCTCCTGATTTCAGTGGCAATGGTCTCAGCTTTTCCCTACTTAAAGCAGTACTGGCTGTAGGTTTGTCAGGCACAGCCTTTATTTTGTTGCAATATTTTTATTCTATTCCTAGTCTCATCAGGGCTCTTATTATGAAAGGATGTTGGATTTTATCAAAATTGTTTTCTGCATCTGTTGAGGTAATTGGAAGATTTCTGCCCTTCAGTCCACTTATGAAATGTATTACATTTATTTTTTGCATATGTGAAACCATCCCAGCACCCTTGGAATGGAGTCAACTTGATCATTTTAAACAAAGTTTTGATATATTCTTGAATTCTGTTTGCAAGCATTTTGTGGAGAATGTTTGTGTTCTATATCCTTCAGCTTACTATGTCAGAAGGCTGCTATTCTCCCCAGAGCCTTGTAGATTTCTAAGAATAAAGACCAGGTAAAACACAGTTTTCAAAGTAAACAATGTCTGGTATGTACAGTAATAAGTACTTAGTTTTATTCAACAATTATATGTCAGTCACCCTAATATGTACTAGACACTAGGCTAGATGTTGAGAAAACAATAGTGGACNACAAATATTNGCTGACACAGCTTTGAGTCAGCTTGGGAATATGACTATGTACCGCATTCTCAGACTGACTTTAATTACATAGAACCATCAAATAATTGCAGCCTTTTTAATTCTGCAAATCAAAATGAACTTGATGCTCAGCAGATAGTGTTGGCATGAAAAGAATACCCTCAGTATAGAACATCTATGAGGATTTAGTAAACTAACAACTGTCAAGTTCTAGGCATTTATGAAGTTATTTACCCATGTCTGTGTCTGAGTCCATATATTCCACAAACAGACTGAATTTTTACTTATGTACATGCAGAATGTAAAGTAATGTTTGGTTCTTTTTTNAATGAATGTTTTTCATGCNCTATTTTGATCATATTTTATCNCCTACCCAACACCTCTTTCTTACACTCAAATTCATGTTATTTCTCCCCAAACCNCAAAAGAAAACCAAAATGAACTGACTTTAAAAAAGAAAACCAATAAGACCAAAAATTACAAAAATAAACAAGAAAAGCATGGAGTCCATTTTGTGTTGGCCAATTACTCTTGTGCATGAGGCCTGCCTTGGAGTGTGGTTGATATACCCAGGTNCACTCCATTGGAAAAAACTGATTTTCCCTTTCTCAGCAGGCACCAATTGTACAGCTTCTTGGGTGGGGTGGGACTTTGTNTCCACCTCCCCTTCTCAGTGCTGGNATTGNTTGGCTTGAATCTGTTCGTGTTGTGTCAGAGCCTGGTGTGAGTTCTTGTGTCACAGTCTCTGTGTGTTCATGTGTGTGTCAGTCCTGTTATGTCTGGAAGATGCTNTGCTCTTGGAGTCATCCATAACCTCTGACTCTTACAATGTTTCTGTCTCCTTTTCTGCATAGATCCCTGAGCNTTAAGGAAAAGACTGACACATCCCATCAGGGCCAAGTGTTCCAAAGCCTCTCACTCTCTGCACATTGTCCAGTTGTGGATGCTTTNTTAACTACCATCTAGTGCAACAAGAAGATTCTCTGATGAGGGCTGAGGAGGGAAAAGAAGAAAATAGTAACAAATACTAGTGAGAGTGTGAAGGCTGGGAGGAAGGAAACCATGTACACAGATGTGTATATGTGTAAAAGTGAGTATAGCTCCTATGGAAGTCAGTATGGAGAATGCTTAAAAATTAAAACTAGAATTACTACAAGATCCAACTATGCCATTACTGGGCACTTACCAAAAAGAATAAAATTCAGTTTACTATGGAGATACTTGCACATCCATATTAATCACTATACTACTCACAGTAGTNAAACTATGGGTTCAACCTAAGTACTCATTAATGAATGAATGAAAAATGTGATAAATATACACAATAGAGTCTTATTATGCTACAAAGAAGAATAAAATCATGTCATTTACACAAAAATGGNTGGAGGTGAAGACCATATTTCAAGTGAAATAAAGCCATCCTCACAAAAGACAAGTGTCCCATGTTTTCTCTCATGTGTGAGATTTAGGGTGCTAGAANAGTAAAGCAAAATGAGATGTACTAGGTATGGAAGAGGGAAGGGAGAAGGGGAACAAAAGAGGGTAAAGTGGGCCTGAATATGATAAAATATGTACATATATGGAAATGTAATAATAAAACCTATTATTTTATATAACAAATATATGCTGAAATTATATCATGTCTACATGTCTCAAAATAAGTTACCCCATTGATTGGTACAAATTTTGTAGTTTTATGTGCCAGGTCTTAAATAAATGTTTTATTTTTAATACAAGGGTTGGCTCTCANANTTTCAGAAGGNACTATGCAAGCTGTCCATGGAGAAGACCAATCAATAGTACCACTCAGCTGTAAGGCTTTCTNACCATGACAATGACTGTCCCAGCCAGATATGCTGAATAATCTAACAGTGGCACTTACATCNTTGAGGTAATCAAGAGCTGTACAGTCAGACTTGATTCCTACTCACTAGCTGGGAATTCATTCCTAGTGCTATAAAACTAGCCAACAGCCAGTGGTTGGCGGGGTCATAGACCCTAGAGGAGAACCTATCACTACCATTTTCTAAGTCAGTATAGTTTCTAACTGTATTCTAAATGCTACCCACAGATAAGTGTAGCTCTCACTCCTGGCCAAAGAAGCTACTCCTCCCCATCAGACAGAGCACGCTATAAGGATGCACAATTGGCCAAAATGAGGGTTAGAAATGACCCTGGTGGGTCCAGCCTCAACTGGTACATCNACAACGCAACCTCTACACCTGAAGCTCCAGGAGTATAAGGGAAGAGGAGGCTGGAAAGGCTGTAGGAGTCAGAGGACCAGGTTTCCGACTCCAGGACAGTGATTTCTAGAAATAACAGGGATACTACACTCATGAAATCTCAATGACATCATTGAGTAAACAAGACCTACATAGTGACCATACCAGTCAACATAACAACCTGGGCAAGGATAATTTCACAAGGCCCTACCCCTAGATGAAGAGTGACAGGAAATCAGTGGCTGCTGACAGAGGGAGAATCAGTTTTCTCCAGGAATGAACCCCCTGATAGATTATCCAATCCCAAGTGGTCAGTCCTAAATACATGTACATATGTATACACTAAGTGAACTCAATAGGTTGTATGAACACACACACACACACACACACATACACACAC
>LZPO01055263.1:90238-100545 GCA_001675575.1 Neotoma lepida
ACCAGCCTCTCAGGTAGATCCCCAGGTATGGGACACTCAAAACCCCTCTATAGCCAAACATCATCCACCTCTCATCATTCAACTACAAAACTCCACTAAATATACACTCCAGCCTCAGTACCCACTCTCCCTGAAAAGCCTCAGGGGACTTAACCCTCCCATCTCTGATCTCNTAAGAAAGACTCTTCTGTGCCCCACTTCTCCCTTTAATACCCCATACTCCCAGTTATAAAAACCAATGGAACCTACTGCTTGTTCAGGATCTCTGACTTATCAACTCTGCAGTAGGTCCCTTTCATCCCATAGTATCCAATCCCTGTACTCTCCTCTCCACCATCCCCCCAGAGACCTCTCATTTCTCTGTCCTAGATCTCAAGGATGCCTTCTTTTCTATTCCTCTGGATCCCCAGTCACAAAATATCTTTGCCTTTGCTTGGACTGACCCAGACACCCACATCTCTACCCAACTCACTTGGACCGTCCTACCCTAGGGATTCCGGGACAGCCCNCATTTATTGGGTCAGGCTCTAGCCTCTGACTTATTCTCTTTGTCTCTTCCTAAATCCAAGTTTATACAATACATAGATGATCTTCTCCTCTGTGGTCCCTCCCTGCAAATTAGCCAGGCAGACACCTCTACCTTATTAAACTTTCTGTCCAGTCAGGGATATAGGGTCTCACCCTCTAAGGTCCAGCTTTCCACTCCTCAGGTAACTTATCTGGAATTATCTATTACTCNAACTCGTAAGGCCATTACCCTAGGTAGAAAACACTTAACTCAGTCACTCACAGTCCTCACCACAAAGGATGAAATCCTATCCTTCCTAGGGATGGCCAGCTTCTTACGCTCTTGGGTTCCTTCTTTCTCTCTTCTTGCTCATGCCCTATATAAAGCAGCCCTTGGCCCCTCACATAAACCTCTTCTTGCACCCGTTACCAAGCCATTTTGTAAGCTTCAACAGGCCCTCTTACAGGCTCCAGCCCTACATCTTCTGGACTTAACTTGACCCTTCTCTCTCTATGTTACTGAAAAAGAAGGATATGCCCTCTGGGTCCTGGGTCACCAACTGGGACCTTCCTTTGTGCCCATGGTATACTTATCAAAAAAATTAGACCACANTACCCAAAGTTGGGCACCTCATCTGTGAGCTCTGGCTGCAGCTGAACTTCTCAGACATGAATCAAAGAAGGTAACCTTTGGGTCACCTGTTANTGTCCTCTCTCCTCANTACCTGTCCCATCTTCTAATATACAAGGNTCTCCAAACATTACCCCCTTCCAAGTTCTCTCCCTTCAGGTAGCATTGATAAAGGTCNCCACACTTATCTTTCAGCCNTGTCTNCCTCTTAACATTTCAAATCTCCTCCCCCGACCAATCCTGGAATATTCNCCATTCACTCTTGCACTGAGACCCTAAAGGAGGTACTACCTCATCCTACACATATCCANGAGGGAGTGCTACCTCAGGCCACCTATACATGGTACACAGATGGCAGCTCCTTCCTACATGAAGGAGTACGCAAAGCAGNATANGCTATNGTCTTAGACACCAAAGTGGTTGAGGCACAGACCCTCCAGTCCAAACCACAAACCAACAGGCTGAATTAATAGCTCTTACTTGTGTCTTTCAACTAGCAAAGGGACAGTCCCTAAACCTTTATACAGACTCCAAGTATGCTTTTCACACTGTCTTGTCACATGCAGCTATTTGGAAGGAGTGTGGGCTACTAACATCAAAAGGAGGGGCCATAACCAATTCAGAACGAATTATGGCCTTATTAGAGGCCTCTCACCTTCCCACGCCATAGGAATTGTCCACTGCCAATCACACCAAGCGAACAATTCTATTATTTCCAAGGGGAATAACTGAGCCNACGAGGCAGCTAGAGCTGTGGCTCTCAGGAGCCTGGGTCCCCCTCACACGCCACACAGCACTCTCATTTTACAACCCACATTTTCATTACCNTCCCCAGATATTCGACAAATTCTACCCTGTCTTCACCAGATCTTTCACTGTAATAGCCAGGCTTTGTCTCACTTTATTAAAATCTATTTACAGCTGATGTCTGAGGATCTAGCCTATCTAAAGACTGTNACTACTTCTTGTCAAATTTGTCAAACTTCTAATCCTACCTCCGGGCATTGGAGTTTCCCTTTCCCCACTCATCAAGCCAGGGGATCCCTCCCTGGATTGGACTGGCAGCTCAACTTCACCCACATGCCCGCAGTTGGATGTTTCAGATACCTTTTGGTCTTGGTGGATATATTCTCAGGATGGATGGAAGCTTACCCCATCACTAATAAAAGATCACAGACAATTTCTGATCTCCTCTTTAGGGAATTTGACCCCTGTTTNGGAGTTCCAGCCTCCCTTCAATCAGACAATGGCCCTGAATTTACCTCTCAAATCTCACAAACTTTAGCCAAAGTCCTTAACATCCATGGCATTTCCAGATCTCCTACCATCCCCGGTCTTCAGACAAGGTCAAATGAACTCATTGTTCTCCCAAAAATATTCTTATCAAACTCTCCCAAGAACTTCATACAGATTGGATAAAACTCCTTCTCTGTTGGCTCTCCTGTGACTAAGAGCCCTTCCAAAGAAACCCTCCTCANCTCCCCTTTCGAGCTCATGGATGGATGGCTGATTATGCCTCCTGGCCTCACATCTCAGCTGTCACCTCTCCCTGATCACCTTCTTACCCTCTTGTGACACTATCTTCACACTCTTCTTTGGAACTTCACCCACTATCATTTACCTCAGCCTCATCCTGATCCCCTTCCCTCTCCAATCAACATCAGGGTCTTAGTTCTACTCTCTCCTCCAGGACACCATCCCCTTCCTCTTTCTCCAAAATGGACAGGCCCCTTNAGGATCATCTTAACTACCCCAACTGCCACTAAGCTCAAGGGTTTCCCTCACTGGATTCATCTTTCTTATCTCAAACCTTTGATACCATGGGCTCAAGATAATCCTCCCTCTAAGATTTCAACCTCAACAGGACCTAGTTCTTTTAAGTTTCAGAAGATACCAAGGTTAGCCAGCCTGTCTCCTGTTTCAGAAGAATGAGGCCTCACACCTCTGCCAAGACCCAAACCCAACCCAATGCCCTACTTCTTCTACTTCCTCTTGCCCGCACCCATCAGTAGTGAAGTCTAGATAGGGAGATTTGAGGTTCAGAAAACCTATATCCAGCAGTTCAACCAGACCACTCACGTGGTGGGGTCTGGAGACTGCTCACTAACTGGTTGCCAAAAAGAGATACTTACCCCTGTAACACCTAAATCCATTTCTAAAACACCTGTCCCCTATGCTTGCTTTCTCTATGATCAAACTAGAGATTACTGTCGATGCTGACCAGAAACCTATGGGGGCTGCCCTTATTGGTCCTGTAGNAGACACAATGCATATTCAGGAAGGCACTCTATCTTTTATGCAGAATGGGGAATTTTTTTATATTCTAATTAAGTACCCATGGCANCCCATATGGGGGACCGAGGAGCCTGAAGGTTAGCATTGGCTTTGGGCATGTACCATAGGAACTTGACAACAGGGAGGCGGATGCCTCATCTACCAGAGGAAGGGGAGATAGGGAGGTGGCTCTTCCTGGTAGACAGAAATCCATTTCACAGGTTCCTGAGGAATGTTGAAAATATCTGCCAGTAATCCCTCTGTTTTTCCTGCCACCATCCAGCCCAATAGTACCTCATTTCCCTGACAAAATTCCATAGGANACCATTCTTCCTTAAGCCCTGAGCCCCAACCACACTAAGCTGTTAATGGACTTCTTTATATCTTCTGCAACTTCACAAAGATGATCCCAAACTATCCATCCCCCTGCCTCCGCCTCCTAAGTATTGGGATTGTAGGTGTGCACCACCATGGCATTTCACTATTATATTTTTAGACCACACCTGATAAAGTAATACATAAAAGCAGCAACAGCATTTACAACAAATGTATTTTAAGATATTTGTTGGCACCAGGCAACACACAGTATTGGTAGATACTGGAAACAAACGCACAGATTGTATTTTACAAAGGCAACCATATTTAGTATCCTGATTTATGGNGAATGGTTTTGGACTACACCATTTCCAACTTCCTAAGCAAAATAGAATATCATTAATAGATCTTTAATTGCAGATTGAATTTCCTTTATAAACCTCTACATTATGAATGAGATGCTCTAACAGAAAATCACGTTGCTTTTGCTCTTGCACTAAGCGAGGACGATTAGTATCAGGCATACAGGTTGCAGTCTTGCATTTGCTTGCNCTTTGGGATGCTGTAGGAAAGCTGCCACTGCAGAGGCTGGCCGTCAGGGCAGTAGCCTTCGGAGANGGNCTTCTTCAGTCATCTCCTCCACAGAGCTTCAGGAGCACAGCTCTGTAGTCTCCAGAAGTATCTGACTGTAGAGGGCAGGACCAATGGAGAAGAACAGACCATAAATAATGAGGGAATTAGAGGTGAATCAGACCCCACAGTGCTAGGGAAGTCACTTGGGCAGGAGACGCATGAGCCACACTGTTCAGTACAGCACACATTCCATGCCATCATTCTTTTATACTTGAGTGCAATTATGCTCCTACCTCACATGATCTCTGCACTATATAATGTTCAAATCCTCCTGAATTTCAACTAGGACTTAAAACAAACAAACAAACCAAGATTTCAACAATTACATGATATTACATATTAGGCGCTAACAAAACCTCTAGAAACTATAGTTTAATAACAATTAGTGTTAATCTGGCACTCCTATTTGCGACTCAAACACTTACCATGGGGAACTGGAGGTGTCACTCAATGGTCTACAGTGTGCTTAACATGCATAAGGTCCTGGGTTGAATTTCCAATAGAAAAAGCTTAAAGGGAAAGTTTATTTTGTAATAACTATCGCAACTCTTATAAAAAGTCTATGGAACAGAGTACGAACTCTCCTTATCTCCATGTAATAATTAAGTGAGAAACTCAGAGGGTAAGAAAGGTGCCCTCAAATCAGAGAGCCTGGCCCCTCATTCCTGCTGTGTAACAGTTTCCTCAAAGATTCAAACATTCCATCTGGCAGGGAAGCTCCTTAAGCTGAAAGGTAAACAACTTAAAATAGCTTCAGGAAGTCCCTGAAACTGGCCAGATTCATTAGGCCCCTCCCTGCCAGAGTAAGCCATAAAAGGTAAGAGTCCCTCCCAGACAAGCTACAAAGACTATGAGACCAGATCTTCTGCCTGGGAGAAGCAGTAACTAGCTGAGCTGTCTGAAAGATTTAGGCCAGAGTCACTTGGAAAGGTCACTCTCTAACCTGCTGAGCTGCCTATAGGCTGTGCAGTGTGCTCCAAGGTTCCCAACTTTTATGAACTGTCACCCATGTTGGGGTGGGCCTTGGTATAGTTGTCTTTGAGTCATTTCTGATTCTGTAAGTAACCCCTCATCCACATTCCTGTAGGTAACCGCAACAAAGCTCATTGGTTCACCAATTTGGACTTTGGTGGTATCCGTACTTTGGTCCGTCATGGGATCCCTATCTGTGTCTCCCAAAGAAAAGTTTTGTCACGTAACAACTCCACCCTGCACTGGTGAGATAAGCCACAGTCCTGAGAGGAGGTTTAGCAGGCCCTAAGCCAGCAGAGGAAGGTTTTGGTTGAGAAAAGATAATGCCAGCTGAAGGAGTTAGTGCACAGAGGCCACATTCTTTCTGCAAAAGATAGCACTAGAGGCAAAACTCAGTTTTTTTTAACCTGGATTGCCTTAAAACTTCGTATTTGTTTCTATTTTATTTGAGTAACCTAATCTGTGATCACTTCTTATCACTTAGGTTTATATTTGGAAAGGTGTAGCTAGGGGAGATATTAGAGTAAGGTCAAAAGTGAGCAATTAAGAAAAGTCACTGAGTGGAGATGGTGGACATAGTGTCATAGTAGGAGACACAACAGAATTAAATCACTCTCTGCTGCTGTTGCAGAGGATGGATTTAATTATTCCCTCTCTTGGTTTTCTTGTCTTGCTTTGCCACATGCAACCTTCTTTCAAACTGTTGGCAGTCAGCCGCACTCTAGCTTTGTATTTAAAGAAGGCCTTCCAGTCACTGTGAGCAGAGCTGTGTACAATAGCTGGGGTTTGACTGGTCAAGAAAAGCCGTTCAACTATGTGACGGCTCACCACATACAGGTGCTGGCCACCAAGCTTAGAGACTGAGTTTTAATTCCCAGAATCCACAGGGTGGAAGGAGAGAACTGCTTCCACAAGTTGCACACACACACACACACACACACACACACACACACACACACACACATACATCAATAGATGAAAAGATACCCAAGAAGTTTACAACAAGACTGTGATTCGCTATAGGGACTAAACAAACACTTGTCCAATCTCTTGCCTCATCATTCCTCTAGATGATAGTCTGTTTATACTGCATTTTAAAAATGCTGTTTCACAAAATGTTTTGCTAGGTTAAAAAGAACTTTGTGCATCATTTGTAGCTTCCTAATTACATCCTGTATATTGTTCTTAAGAGTCAGGTATGGAGCCGGGTGTGGTGGCACACACCTTTAATCCCAGCACTCTGGAGGCAGAGGCAGGTAGATCTCTGTGAATTTGAGAACAGCCTGGTCTACTTAGTGAGTTCCAGGATAGCCAGGACCACATAGAAAGACCTTGTCTCAAAGAGTCAGGTATGGTGGCATATGCCTGTAATCCCAGCATGTTGCAAGCAGAGGCAAGAGGATCAGGAGTTTAAGGTTACTTGTGGCTACATATCCAGTTCAGGGCCAGCCTGGGCTACATGAGAGAGCCAATCTCAATCATCTCTCCCCAAAAAAAAATTCTTCTTAAGAAAGGAACAAAATACTCTGTTGACTGCTGATAGCACTCTCCATAGTTCTCTCTCCTCCCAACTGCTTCCCACATTTTACCCTGACATTTTATCAGGACAGACAATTGCTCCTTTGTAACAGTGTTTTTCAAGTTACTACAGATATAATCTAGGCTCTCATCTCTTGCCACTGGTGTGACTATTAATTTATCTATCTAAGTGCCCAAGCCATTAATTCTTACTGTTTTGTAAATCATGCCCAACAACCATCCTACCCCTCTATAGTACAAACATTTCCTAGCCCTTAGCTTACATTCTGTCAGTAGGATACAGCATCTTCTTCATTCCAGCTCCTGGAACATGCTCTTCCCTTGACTTCTGTTCTACCCCTCAGCCCCAAGGTTCTCCCCCTGACCTTCATCTTCTCTCTATACCCATTNTATAGCAGTGATGGGTAAAGCTCAACTCTAAGCTTTCTTTTCCTCACTCCATATTTTCTCTCTAAGGAAGTGTCACCCTTATCCAGAGATTCAGAAACATGACTGCTGCAGTTTGAATATGGACTGTCCTCCATAGGGCTCGTGTGTTGGAATACCTGGTGCCCAGCTGGTGGTGCTGTTTGGAGAAGTTATAGANCCTTTAGGAGGTAGAGCCTTGCTGGAGGAAGTATGTCAGTGGGGGACGGGCTTTTAGTTTAGTTTAGTTTTATTTTTTCATCATGGCCCCACTTACTTTTCTCTTACTGCTTCCTGAATATAGATGACCATGATGAGCCAGCTTCCTGCTCCTGCTCCCAACCTCCCACTGCCTGTTGCCACGCCTTCCATGCCATGATGGATTCTGTCTCTTTTAAACTGTAAGCCAAAAGTGAACTCTTTATCCCTTAGGTTAGTTGGTTATTTATTTATTTAGAGTTCTCACTNTGTAGCTCTAGGTGGCCTGGAACTTGTCATGTAGACGAGGCTGGCCTCAGAATCATAGAGATCTTCTTGCCTCTGCCTCCTGAGTGCTGGAATTAAAGACGTATGCCAGTATGCCTGACTACTGAAGTTAATTTTATCAGAGTGTTTATAACAGCAAGGTACCCAGGACACTGACTCTCACAATGTACCCACAGCAGCAACAATTTCACTGACCTCTCCAAGTACTGGCTCCTAACACATCCCAAACTCAAGACATGTAAAACCAGGAACATCCTCACACTGCCCCAAAGAAAGACACCCTAAGATCCGACCCTCTTGTAGGAAATGGGATTCTTTTTTCTAATTAAGCAATTGANTTAAGATTTCCTTCCTTCTGCCCCTTACCAGGAGTCTGTTTCTAGGATGCATCTTAGGAGCCTGTTGAACAAAGAATTCCAGAGGAGGCACCCAGCTCCTGTTGTTAACCTGATCGGCAAACTCAGGACCCATTGCTCTGAGAAATATTCCTTTCCAATCCCCAAAAGTCTTTTCTGTCAAGTCCTGTGTCTCCATCCTCCATCATGCACATCTAGGACTTGGCTAGATTATGTTGTCCCAATTANCATATATGCTAATGCCTACTTTAAGCCTTCGTGTGGGGTCTATATTATAGACTATGAGATTATTTAGGGTAGCCCCTATATTGCCCTTATAGAGCGCTTTTTATTACTGACCAGGGATGTCTAACAAAAATGTAGTCTCATCTAAATTTCCATTAATATCTTTTTTTTTTAGACAGGGCCTCCTTATGTAGTATAGGCCAGCCTCACACCAGAAATCCTACCTTAGCCATTCCCAAACTATGGGTGTCACCGGTATGTGTCATCACATCTGAATCATCTTGTCAGGAAAAGATNCATTTTACCTATGCTCTTCCCTTCCTTCTCCTCCTCACCCATGAGAGGGGTCAACAAGCGGTCAAGTGTCTGACTAATAGGAGAAAGCAGAGGACTGCAGAGTCAAAGTCTGGGATATACACAACATGGAATTCTAAGTCCTGAGTTTCAGAAACAACCACCTTTAAAGATGCCACTGGCTGGTCAGGAAAAAGTGAACGAGACGACCTGACAATGTGTGTAGGAGGGAGAGAGAAATTTCACATCACAAACTGGACTCTTCAGTGATGGATTTTTCTTTTTATCAAACTACAAATCATTTAAATGTTTCCTAACACAATAAGTCTCCATTACTCAGACCATTGCGGGACGGGGAGCCACAGCTTAATCAAATTTTCTGGTTGGCTGAGGGCAAAGCAAAAGCCCCCCTNGTGTGTCAACCTTGTTGCTGACAATTGTTATAAAACGGATGAGTCTGCCTTTCTGCCTTAGCCAGTACAATGTGGTTAACGTTATTGAATCTTCCTATGATGATTGAAACTATTGTAATGTGTCAGGATCAATTCAAATAGCATCGAGTGTGGGCTGCTGACGAAATCCGTGCCAAGNCCTAGGAAGAGCCTGTTGCTCTTTAGGATCAGTTAGGATTTCAACTTACCCATGCATCTTTCTCTGTCAAAGTTGAGCACGAAAACAAAGGCTCTGGTTTTAAAAGCACAAAGGAATTTGGTGAGCAAATCTAGCTGACTGGTTGAGGTGAATACATTTATTCATTCATTAAAAAATAAAATCATTTGTGGGCCCTGAGACTGCTGGAATGCTCCCAAGGTGCTTAGACACCCAGGCCAGTATCTGTGCCTGGTTAAGGGTGTCTGTCATGGNTANGGCTGCATTGTGCGTAGGAGGACAGACTCCAACTACCCAACAGGAATGTGGCCTAGGCCAGGCATTCCCAGTGGCCATGGCTAGGCATCACATTCCTCAGGGATCAGGGTTGCAGAGTCCTAGGGGCTGGAGGAGTAGATCCTGCCAAGAATCAGGATCTGCTCAGTGTAAATAATCCTGCAGCTGGCCTGGGGTGTGTGCGTCCATCTTGGGACTCTCAACACTTCCTGCTAGATGTTGGTTGCTATCCCATTTGTNCTGAACCCTCTGNGTGCTGGTTCTCAGCAGGTACCAACCTGGGTCCCCAAAGCTGATTTTCCTGAGAAAGTTTGTAGAGTATCTAAGAACTCAGAGGTAAAGGAGTCATACAGCCTGAGGGGCCTTTGTGGAGCCAGCCCCAGAGTTGACCTTTGCACCTAGTCAATGTGGTATGGGGTGACTGGGATGGTTAGATAGCCCCACTCAACCTCAGTGCCCACATTCATTCAGGGCACCAGTCTGGATTAATTCTCTTAATTATCAAAGACTTTTNTGTGTCATCTGGGAGCTAAGGTTAAACAAAACAAAGCAAAACAAAACAAAATAAAAAATAAAACAAAACAAAACAAAAAATAGAACCAACAGAATACTGCTAGGAAGACCTGGAGCTAGTTCCTTAGCATTTATTAGCTAGCTGGTATAGCTAGCTGGTATATTTCTATGACTTTTGAAGCATGAGATTTTTATGATATAGAAGCTTCTTGAACAATTTTGTCAGTCTTGCTTCCTTAGCAGTTCTTAATTTATTACATACATACGTGTGT
>LZPO01055263.1:129400-140712 GCA_001675575.1 Neotoma lepida
CTCAGTGTGTAACTAAGTAATTGCTCTTTGTCAACAAGAAACCCAGAGCCTGAACACAGCCCACAGGCAGCATGCTCAGAGGTATTGTACTGGCACCCTGCAGGGAAGATCCCAGTGGCTTTGTGTTTGCATATTTAAATATCGGAGCTAATACTTTTTATATCGTAGTGGTACACAGCAGAACACTTCCAGGTCCTCTGAAAGAGCAGCAAATGCTCTTAACTGCTGAGCCATCTCTCCAGCCCTAGTGTGCATCTGTGGCACCCTGGCTTCTTGTGCAAGAGTCTCCACCCCCTAGACACACAGGCAACATGGCTTCTACTACATGTAGCAAGAGCTCTCCCAGGAGCCTATTTTCTCTGTGTAACAAACTGCACACATGAAACATTGCTTCTCTAGGGCAATGAGNTGTTTCAACACCAGTGACCCTGAAGAGTGCAGGCTTTAAGGCACCTGGATACAAACAATAAGAACACTTCAATTTTCTTCATTCACTGTATTTCCTGGCGAGAATTCTCAGTGAGCACCTCGTCACATCTCACACAGAAGCAGTTGTGGTTGGGAGGTTTGGGGATGGTTTAATTAATGTTGACCACTGTCCCTAAGGGACGCTACTCTAAAGAATTAATAAATGAAGACGCTATTAANAATGTCGGTTCTTATGCTCTGCTTAATAGATGTGCAATTGTGGGCCACGGCTTGTGTTTTTCCTGAGAACTNCACTGACATCACGGGGCTTCAAGAACAGCATAGGATTTTTTTAAATAGCCACATTACTAAGTTTAAGCACATAAATTAGTGCAATAAAACATGACTGTAAACTGGGAATAAACATGCTGCTAAAAGAATAAAATATTCTAAAATTGCTGAAGAAACCAGATGGTGGCCAAANGGGTGTTGAGAAAATTCAGTGTTCACATGTCCTTATATAGCATATTCTGACCTTTGAAATAAAAATCTGTGCTAATAGTAGTAACAGTTAACATTTTCCTTTTAAACAGGGCTTTCTACCCTCTTACTGAATGGTATTGACTGTGTTGTTACGAACTAATNTGGTCACATTTACCCTCTTCTAAAGTGTCTAATATTTTCATGAAAGGACATTATCTTGTCACATTAAAGTGAATGGGAAATTAANGTACTGGCACAGTAGAAATGAGGGCCTGCTGACTCAATAGATCAGATGGAACAATTTGTTTCAATGTTGTCAAACACTGTTTAAAGAATCCCAAATAAAAAATTTTAAGCTAACATATTAGAATGTGCCAGATCGAAAGACAATAAAATCGATCTAATCAGTCACTTCAGCATAATCTTCAGAGAATCTTCTTCCCTCAGTGCTTGATAAGCTTTATAAATTGNCAGAGCCAATTGGCTTCATTTCATTACCGTCCNCTTCTACCGCTGAGCTCTCGTGCTTCCCTCATCCACCCACCTCTGATGTCGGATGTTCTGGAAGGACCACTTAGGACCGATGCTAGGCACCTTACATATGTTAACTACAACCTACAGCAGCCCTGATTCTAAGCATGGTCATCTCTGCACGAACAGCATCANGACTTACGGAGACTGCAGTATTTGCTTCCACCCACTCAGCTAGTGAAGCCACAGATCTGAGTTTGCAAGCAGTCTTTTCTGTTCTAAATCATCCTTTGCATTTCTTGAAATATGTCCCTGCATCTCCTGAGGTGACATTTTAAAACGCATGTGACCATGCCCTAGATCTACTGAATTNTNTTTTTAGGAACCAGGTGCTGGGTTCTACATGCTTATGAAGTTCTATTCATGTGATTCTATGCCATGAAGATACTTAACATGGCTACTTCTGAGTACAAGAAGACAATGCTCTGGCTGGATTCTCAATGTTCATGTATTACAAAGATTCAGGGTTTACACTCTAGCTGTGACCTCTGCACTGCCCTCTACAAAATTAGATGAGGACAAAATTCCTAAGACAGCATGCAACCCTCTTTCCAGTGAGAGTTAGATGGAGAGAAACAACTTATATAATAGAAGGATTCCNCTCCTTCTCCCTCTCCCTCCCCAANGTACACACNCATCTATCAACTTGAAAGACGCCTTGGAAATCTGATTTTTATTTAGTTGTTTAGTTTGCTGTGTGGGAATCAAACCCCAGGGCCTCATACATGACAACCAAGTGTGTCACCACTGAGCCAAAGCCCGACNCCAGAACATGGGGGTTCTGAAGTTGAATTCTAGCGAAATATTGGAAGGTGTTTCAGTCACCTAGAGGAGCAATACTGAAGGATTTGCTTGGTAAAACTTGGTTCTCCAGGCCACCCAGCAGTATTTGTATGATTTATAAAAACGCACTATAAAATAAATAACCAGACTCATATTGTTTANTAATACATGTTAGACAATGAACAAAAGCCCTTACAAACATGTTACATATCTTCAGTGACCTTAATGAGGTAGATGTGATGATTTCCATTTTAAAAAAGAGGGAGTTGGAGAGATAGCTCAGCAGTTAAAAGCACTTGCTCTTCCAGAGGATCCAAGTTCAGTTCCCAGTGCACAAATCAGCTGGTTCATAAACATCTACAACTCTAGTTCCAGGGGATCCAATACCACTGGCCTCCACAGGCACCTGCACTCATATCCACATACCCACACGTGCGCGCGTGCGCGCGCACACACACACACACACACACACACACATACACATAATTACAAATAACAGTACATGAAGTACTCAATCTCAGAGGAACTGTTTGTTTCACAGAACTTTGTTGATAAGGAAGGTGCCTGGATTTAAAGCCACCTCCAAATGCCCCGTGTTCTACAGCGCTTTGCCTGGGCTAGGGGTTAGGGAACACCATCTCAAAGATCTTCAAAATGGGTTCCTGGANCAACTCTNTGGTAATCGCCTGGAATTTACAGAGATGTAGATTCTCAATCCATAGCCCACTCTCACAGAGTCTACACTATNGGGTAGAACTCAGCATCTGGCTTAACAAGACCCCTCAGTGATTTTAATGAACAATGCAGTGGCATAACCAGCATTTTGTTTCATTTTCAGTTGCCTGGAAAAATAGAATAAGGTCAGCANGCAAGTCTTGGGTTCTGGATGGGTGTGGAAGCTGAGGAACTGAATAGTGAAGTGCTGTTTTAGGAATGTTGGTGTTTACAGCCAAAGCTATTTTGACTGCCTGTTTCATTGAAGCCTTAGTGTCTTGCCAGGCATTNACTGATTCTTAGTTGAGGTCATTTTCCTAGTACCTAACATAGTCAGTGCTAATGTGGAACACCCCATGNATACTTGGCTAATGCCATTTTTCAAAATCATGCTCGATCAGGGTTCCACCTACTTTTTTATGCATATTTATCTTCTTCTCTTTTCTCAAACTTGACCTTTAGACGCCCTCAAGGAAAAATGATGCTGAAATCCATTGAGAAATAAAGTAATGAAAAGAATAAAGTGAGAAAATAATAGGAATTCTTTATAATAAGGACAATTAGTTGCTATGTGCCTAGAGCTATGCTAGGAACATTTTCAATCCCCGTGATAAACATATAAAGCAGACATTTAAATCCTATACCTGCATGATGAAAGAGATGCTTAGAAACCTTGTCTAAGTTNACACAACCAGAGACCAGTCCATCCCGTTATTCTTTTCTTCAACTTACTAGTCCAGAGTAATACCTCCTTTGAATCTACCTTATGCCAGGAGAATTTTCCTTGATCATCTAAAACTATCCTTTGGCTAGCCACAGAGCCTGGTGTCCTGAAGCCACTGCCATGGCCAAATTGCCCCGAGGTTGTTGTCTGCTGTTACCTTGGCTGGCCAATCTGTCCTTGTCTCAGTAAACATGACTGCACCTGTTTCTTCATGGAATGTTTACCAGGCTTGTGATAAATTGAACTTTTATAGTCAAAGGATGAATAAAAGAGAAACACAGGTGTCAACTCTGTTGACACAAAACATATTTAGAGCCAAATGCTCCAGAGAAAAAAACGGCAGCAACTGCCAGCACATTCTGAAGGTGAGACATGGCCGTATCACACATCACTTCATAAAGTCCCATAACAGCCAGAGCCAAAAATTAAGCCTCAGGGAAAACCCTAGGAATCAAGGGCTCTCACAGAGCCGGGGAGAAATGATTACTCTCTGTGCTCAATGTCAGAATGCTGTGCTGGGTCATGAAGTTTTATGGTAGGTACAGGGGAAATGGAGCAGACTGCAAAAATAAAGCAGCTCAAACTTAGAAAGTGTACGACTTTTTGTTCAGTTCTTCAACTACAAAATGGTCTTTAAAAACCAGAGAAGGGTCTTATCAGAGGCCCCAAAATAAAACATAGCCACATGAGGCAGGCAGTGTGACTTGGACTGCATCATCCCCATGCCAAAGACCTAACCAGCAGCCCAAAGAATGTAACTGTGGTTGGATGCAAGGTCACTCCAAATGCCAATGGTTGAGATATAGTGCACAGGCACGGGCCTCTGACCCAATACGACTAGCATTCTGTAAGAAGATAGTTCTGCAAAGACCAAGGTAATTTGAGGGGAATGTGGTCTGACAATGAAGGCAGAGATTGCACAGGCACCAACCAAAGAACAACCAAAGTTTGCCAGTATCAGAGACCAGACACATGCCTCCCCCAAAGAGGAAGGATGAGGTGAACTAAGGACAAGGAGAAAGGGATACAACTGAGCTCTCAGCCCAGCTTCTCAGTCACCCCAAAGAAGGATATTGATGTCAAAGACAAAAGGTGTCCTGCCTTGCGATCTCCTCTGGGGAACAAAGGATAATCACTCAAGTAGTTTGACACCCTTATCAGCCTGGAGCTGGGACCTGGGGAATTTATGCAATGCAGTATCACTAACTAGACTTTGTCTATAGCCATTTGCCTTCTTTTCCCCAAATTATTGTCTGCAGAGACCCAAGTCCTTTCTTTTCCTGTCTCATCACTTTTCTTAAAATATACTCATCATTGAAGATGCTAGATGAGCTAAAATTCAGAGCCACCTCTGAGAACCACTTTCTGATGCTCTGGATTTTTCCCATGAATGTATGACATATGCATGTTCGTCAACTTCTGTTTATTTTCATCTTGTTAGTCTGGCTTTCAAAACAGGTGCAGTCCCCACCATTAACTTATGAGAACCATCATTATTTCTCTACAGCAGCAAATCGCAGGAGGCTAGAGAGGCAAGGCCGGACTCCCCTACCAGTTTNAGAAGGAAGATGACCATACTGACACCTTGATTTTAGACTTGTCCCTTCCAGAATTGAGACAATGCACTTCTCTTGCCTGCAGCCACCCAGTCTGTGGTGTTTTATCATGGCAGCCTGAACATGCTTATTTATTAGGTGAAATATCAGGAAAAAAGGACTGGTAATGATTCAGGTCCTCCAGCCACATTCTGGAGACCTCATTCTCCTACAGATTGGGGATAGTCACTATGACAGTGGCTGTGACATACAAACAGAAGGCTCTGCCATCACTGCTGCAGTAGGCTCCTCTCAGCCCCAGATGTCAGCAAAGAGAAGCAGTACCGTCTTCTGCCTGCAGGTGGGATTGGTGGGCCTCAAGGATGTCAAGAGAAGGGTGGCTGATATCAGGACATCTTTAGCAATGTGTCCAAGGGGTCTGAAGAAGATCTTTAAATCCACTTTTGTGCTCACTCATGGAAGAAACATTTATCCTTTCAAGCCTTGCTCTTGCAAACACAGCCATTTCCCCAAACACCTATGAGACAGGATGTTTCAGANCCTGAGNATTGGATTGTGATGACCGANACACAGTGNGCAGGNGTAGANANATGAANGGGGTTCAGAAACCCANGAAGATGGGGACAGACATGTATTTGAATTATGTTTTCTATGAAATATAAATTTTGATATGAAGAAGACCTGACTCCTCAGAAGTGTGTGTCTGCTATGGTGAATACCCTCCATCTGCTGCCTTCCTTAGGTTCTGTGTTGGATAGGTTCATGTCAACTTGACAGGAGTGTCATTTTGGAAGAGGGAACCTCAATTGAGAAAATGNCCTCCACCAGATTGGCTGGTGGGTAAGCCTGTGGGGGCCTTTTCCTGATTGGTGATTAATGTGGGAGGGTCAGCTCACTGTGGGCAGAGCCACGCCTCAGCTGGTGGTCTTAGGTGCTGTAAGAAGGCAGGCTTAGCAATCCAGTAAGCAGCGCTCCTTCATGGCTCTGCTTCAGTTCCTGCCTCCAGGCTCTTGCCTTGCTTGAGTTCCTGCCCTGAATTCACTCAGATGTTCAGTTACCTAGAAGTGTAAAATGAAATAAATCCCTTCCTCCTCAAGTTGATTTTAGTCAAGGTGTCTTATCAGAGCAATAGGAATCTTAACTAAAACAGGCTCTCTGGTGAGAGGCCACACTTTGCCTCATAGGTGGTACCTTCTCATTGTAGTCTCACATGGCAGAAGACACTGGCTCCCTTTCTTCAGCACCCTTTAAAAGCTCCAGTCATGAGGACTCTTCTCTCATCACTTAATCACTTATAAAGGACCCATATCCCAATGCCATCACCCTGGGGATGAGGGTTTTAGACCACAGACCTGACTCCACAGGGTTGTAGACTGCAGTGATGACGACTCTTTCCATCTACTGCACAACTATGGGGTTGGGAACCTATCCACAAGGAAATGAGACCAGCAGGGACATGGACTGTTTGGAACATTCGGAGAAGAATGTCTCTTGAAAAAGTGGCCAAAGCTATCAATGTCCACATGGACACAATAGTAAAATGCTTTATTTCATGGTTTGTTTATGAATTTGTTTGGGAAGTGACNATCCTAATCATTTGTTACAGATTTAAGAGTGCTTGCTAACCCAGTGCTTGCTAACCTTGCATGCATGAGACCCTGACTGGGTTCAGTGTGAAGCACTGAGGCATGTGCACACACACACACACTCACACGCACACACACACGTGCACACACACGCACACACACATGCGCGCACACACACACACACTGAGCTACATCTCCAGCACCAAAGCTGTATTTTTCATTTCCTCTACNTGAATCCCATGTTCCAGAATGTTTGCCAATCTTCATTATAGCCATCAATTTCCCATTTTCCTAGTGATTGAAGATATAATTTATAATCAAAGCTTCTAACCAGCACTAAGATGGTGCCATCCATGTCAGTGTCGCTGTCATTTCATTAAAGAAAGGCAATGCAGTTTTGCAAACTCAGANCTGTGATGTGAGTTGCACGGTGGTTTAATGAGGATGTGTTTGGCTTTGTCCCGGTTCTTGGCAAAGAGTTTCAAAGCCCCTGGAATTTCCGGAGTGGAAGGAATGCCTTTGTTCTGTGACTGAGGTGACTCATCATCATTGGTCCTTTGACAGTTTCAGGANGGGAGCTGGTCACCAGAAAGACTATGTAATTTANAGGGCTAGGATTGAANTCAGCNCCACCTCTTGGGAAAGAAAGACGTCTAGATACTGAATTCAATAATATAATAACAAGTTAATATTTTAATCAGTCATGCCCAGTTAAAACTCTGACCNCTGAGGCTCAGGGGAGCTTCCCTGTTGGTGGAGACGCTAACATGCAAGCAGGGCAGTGTGCTCTGCTCCCATGGGAGAGGGACATGGAGATGCACAGACACACAGAGTATGTCTTTTTAAAATCATTGTTTTTTATTTTATGTGCTTGGGTGTTTCGCCTGCATATATGTCTATGTGCCATGTGCCTGTCTGAAGCCTACAGAGGCCAGAAAAATCCACTGGAGAGAGTTATGACCCATAATGTGGGTCCTCTGGAAGAGCAGCCAGTGTACTTGGCCACTGAGCCATCTCTCCAGGCCTAGAAAGTTACAACCTGGGAGCTCAAGAGCTGGCTGGCTCCGNGGTTCCAAGCACCCACATCAGGCAGCTCACAACCTCCTGTAACCCCAGCTGCAGGTGATCAAACACCTCTGGCCTCCCCAACCACCTGTGCACATGTGTATATACACAGAGACACATGCACATACACACAAACAAAAATAAAATTAATATTTTAAAAAACATTATGTTATAAGCAATTCTACTTGTGAGGCAACATACAACAAAGGGCTCTCAGGTCCAGGAGTACAAACTGATATCAGGCCCTTAGACAGAGGTCAGATCGAACACAAACAAAGGCTTAAAACTTCAGAACAAAAGACATACTGAGACAACATAGATTATTTATCCAAAACAGTGGCAGAGTTTCAACACCTTCAGCTAGAAAGTGGAGAACCCAGCCATTCCTTCCCCAGAGGAATGTACTGAAAAGCATCTGAGGCCTTCTTTGACTTGATTCTGCCAGGGGCCATCAGGGCAGGACCCAGAGACAAGCTGAGGAGAAGTTCTTTCCAGAGACTTCAGGTGAAGCCACATTCCTGACTGCACCACAGAAAAGAATTTTGGCATGAGCCCGTGTGAAGCCTGGCTTAAACATGGGCATTAGGGAGAAAGAGGTGTTGGGAAAGGAAAGTGTGTACTCGAGTGTTTGAGTGGCCTTTTAAATTGACAGTCCTTCTCTCTCAAGAGTAGTTCGTGCTTTCCGTTTTGGTAAGCCAGCTATTGAATAGGATTTCAGCTAATAAGGTAAAACCATGGGCAATACCAGCTGCATAAGTAAGGTAAGACTTTTTACTGTAAACCAAGTTTAGTCTTGTTTCTGAGATTCCCAGAAAATTGCGAGTTCTCATCTAGGAAAGACTCGAAGGTCATACGCTTAGTTCTTAAGCATAGCTCACTGCTGTTTTAACATTCTTATTTGAAATAGCTCCATAGAGAAGGAATGCATCTCTATATAGGCAATCTTCACAGCAAATGTTATTAACTGTGCTGCAATTCGTGACTTTCTTTTTTTTTAATTTTTTTAAAAATTTATTTGTATGTATACAGCGTTCTGCTTACATGTGTCCCTGCAAGCCAGAAGAGGGCATCATTACAGATGGTTGTGAGCCACCATGTGGTTGCTGGGAATTGAACTCAGGANGCAGTCAGTGCTCTTAACCATGGAATTCGTGACTTTCNTCTGGTGAAGATTCCAACCAGACCCCAGAATGGAAGGCTCCTTGCCTTTCTCATACCTTCCTAAGTTTCTCTTTTAATCCTGAGTTAGTTACAATGAACTAACCGCACACTGGTAACCTCAAACTGACCTAGGGATGGGCAGGAATGAGTGGACTCAGTCACGTATTTGTACTTGGGCGTGTATTTGCTTTTGTGTGCAAGGAGGAAAAAAAAAACCACTGAGAATGAACGCAGCTGCAGCCTTGGGCATCAGCTCAGTAAATAACAAAGTTCTTAAGTTGTCTTTCATGTAATGCATCCGGAATCCTCTCGAGAACAGCTTGGAGCCAGCTTTATAGAAATGGATGTGTGCAGAAGTGAGTTTGTCCAGTCAATGACCTTTCGATGTCAACATCTCCAACCTCCAGTGCAGCACATGACAACTTCCCCTAGAGAATCATGACTCAGGAAGCGGTGTGATGCCCATTTCTGCTTGTGTCATACAAGACTCCCCTTCTGCACCATCCAACTGAAGAGCTGTTGCTTCCCTTTCCCTTCTTAAAGGCAACTGGAGGCAGCTCCGAGTGCTTAGCTCCCAGAGTCCTTGTCAGTCAGCCATGAAATAAATANGATCTTTTTCTTACAGCAACCCGGGGCCACAGGACTGGTCCTTATGTGAATATGGCAGCACATCTGTGTCATAACAGAACTTTCTGGTAANAATATAAACCCAGAGGGCTGGGAGGTAGCTTAGTCAGTAAAGCGCTTGCTTTGTGAGCATGAGGGACTGGGTTCCGATCCTCAGCACCAGTGTGCAAGCCATGAGCAGCAGGGTGTGCCTGCAATCCCAGTGCTGTGAGTCAGCAGCAGGGGGCTTACTGTTTAGGAGTCTTGATCATTCTCCACAAATGAGAGAATTTAAAAGGCAGGAGGAGATCCCAGACACAACAGGCACAACAGGTGACAAGCTTTATTATGAAAGTAGACGTATATGTAGAAGAATGCTCACACATGTATTCTCTTACATGTGCGTGTGCGCGCACACACACACACACACACACACACACACACACAGAGACAGAGACAGAGAGAAAAGCACATACAGAGAGAGACTCCCTGCAGAATAGATCCATTTTTCCTCTGGAGGGCTGGGGTGTCAGTGGGTTTTGGTGGCCTGGGATGAG
The DNA here is from genome assembly GCA_001675575.1 of Neotoma lepida. NCBI lineage: Eukaryota > Metazoa > Chordata > Mammalia > Rodentia > Cricetidae > Neotoma > Neotoma lepida. Next base: position 139,575 of record LZPO01055263.1, read on the forward strand.
TCCCTTTCCTTAATTTTGGCTTGATGGGGTTAAACAAAGNAAGGGAAGCTGATAGGCCCACAGCTTCAGGTAAACACGGTCAGGACTCAGGACCTGCCTTGAACATATCTGGCTATCCTGGATCAAGTCAGCTAGAGGGGGACCCTGCTGGCTGGAAAGCATGCCAGGCCTTTGTCTCAAGTCAGGAGCATGAGAAATAAGCCAGAAGGCTGCCATTTTCTTGCTAGCTTCCTGGCCCTCTCATTCCCCTACTCCTGCTCCCCTATGCTAGTTCACAGGCTGTTGTGGTTGATAGGGTTCACAGACCTCCCTCTTCCTAGATACCAGTTCCTGGCAAGGTTTCTCCCCTGTCCTGGCTATTNTCACTTCTCTCACGGATAACCCTGGCCATGTCATGTCTGCTTCTTGCTCTCTGCTCTGGTCTCTTCCAGATGCCTCTGGCTGTTCTCTCTCTCTCTTGCCTACAATAAAAACCTTCCTCCTAATCCTGAAGCAGCCATTTTTTGTGGTTTCTTTACTGCACACTCGCTTACAGCCCTCACGTACATGCTCACATGTTCACAAGCACTTACACAGATGTGCATACACACAGACACATATACACAAGAATACTAAATCTGTAAAAATGATTTTTTGGTAAAATTTAACCTTTCTAAAACACATAGTTCAGTAGTAGTGAGAGTATTCATAATGTTCTGTAGCAATTCCAGAACCTTGTCATTTTACAGAACACAAATTCTATATTGGCCTAACAACAATGTCCTCTTGCCCTCCTGTGCTCCNGGCAGCCACAGTTCTCTGTGTGTTTCTTTAGATGCCTTATATAAGAGGAATTATGTAATGTTTATCTTTTCATGACTGTCTTACTTTACTAACTGAACATGCTCAAGATTCACCCACTTTTAAGATCTCTTCGATTTTAAGGCTGGATGACGGTCTATACTGTGCAGATAGGACACATTGTGTAGCCTTTCCCCTGTTCATTGAGAGAGAGAGAGGATTGCTTTTACTTCTTAACTATTGAAAAATGTATCACCATGAGAGTCAGTTCATACTGCAGACAGAACTGTGGGATAATTAAGGCGATTTGGCAGGTGTGCGTGCATGTGTGAATGTGTGTGTGTGTGTGTGTGTGTGT
>LZPO01055263.1:150055-160896 GCA_001675575.1 Neotoma lepida
TGTTGTCAGGTTAGAAAACTTAAAACAATGGCCAGGGTCATAGTGTTATTAACAACAAGCTTGATCACATGGGACAGATTGCTGGTGGGAATAAACAGTGGTCCAGCCGCATGGAAGATAATTTAGGTGGTTCTTACAAAGATAAATATACTCTTATTTAATCCAGGAATTACACTTGTTGGTGCTTGTCCCAATATCGTGGAATCTATGTGCTCACTAAAAACTACACATAGATACTTGTACCAGTTTTAGTCAGAACTGCTGAAACATGAAAGCAACCAAGAGGTCCTTTAGTAGTGGATGGACAGTAAAATGTGGTACATTGTATGCTGGAATTTTATTCAAGGCTAAAAACAAGTAAGCAGTCAAGCCATGGAGACACTTTGGATGTATATTACAATGTNCTTCCTACTCTGTGATACTCTGGGAAAAGACAAAACTATGGAGACAGTGAGTGAAAAGATCTGTGGTTGCNAAGAGTTGTGGAGAAAGAAGTGTGAATAGGTGGACCACAGAGAATGTTCAATGCAATAAAATCACTCGGTGTGGCACTCTAATGATGGATTAATGACATTATACACTTGCCAAAACACAGACTATATGGTGCCAGAGTAAATCTTAGGAAAACTATGGATTCTGGGTGAAATATGTGAATGCTAATGTGAAACATGCCAGTTAGGTGGNGGTATGTGGATAATGGGAGGTCTTGTGCATATAGAAACAAGGGATACATGGGAAATCTCCATATCTTCTACTTATTTCTGCCAGGCAAGGTNTCTGAAACTCACCTATGATGGTTAATATTGTCAACTTGACAGGGTCTGGATTAATCACCTAAGAAGCAAACCTCTAGGTATATCTTTGAAAGAATATTTATAATAGGTTGAGTGTGAAGATCCACCTTGTGAAGGCACTATTAGGAGGTGTGGCCTTGTTGGAGGAAGTGTGTCACTATGGGGCCAGGATTTGAGGTCTCTTTTTTTCAAGCTTCCCTCAGTGTGACAGTCAGTCAACTTCCTGCTGCCTTTGAGTCAAGATGTAGGACTCTCAGCTCCAGCACCACATCTGCCTGCATGCTGCCATGTTCCCTACCCTGATGATAATGGACTGAACCTCTGAAACTGTAAGCAAGCCACCTCAATTAAATGTGCTTATTTATGAGTTGCCAAGGTCTTGGTGTCTCTTCACAGCAATAAAAAACTCTTAACTAAGACACATCTTAAATGTAGATCAACACCATCCTGTGAGCTGAGGGCCAAGACTGAACAAAATGGAGAGGCAAGCTGAGAACCATTATTCAATTCCTTCTGCTTCATGACTGCGGATGTCACAGAGCCAAAATAAACCCCACCTTCCTTAATTGCTTCCTGGCAGATATTTTTACCACAACAATGAGAAAAGTAACTAATATAGAAAATTGGTACCAAGAGTAGTGATACTGCAGAGATAAACCTGACTGTGTGGTTCTTAGATGATTGGAAATATTTGCTGGAGTAATGTGGAAAAGTTGGCAAGTCCCAGAGTGCCGTGAGGAGAATTTACTGGACCATTGTGATGGGAACTCAGTAGACAAGGATGAGAGAAGTATGGACAGTGGAGCACTGCTCACGAAGCTTCAAAGGGGACTAAGGACTCTCTATAAGGTACTGGTCTAGGGAGCATTCATGTGACATTCTGGCAAAGAATCTGGCTACATTTGGCCTGGCCTGTGTCCTAACACCTTGAGCAAGGCTGCACTAATGGGCTAATTTGTTTGGTGGGGGAAGTTTTAAGGCAGGATAACATTCAGGCTGTGTAATGTCTGCTGTACACTCTGCTCATCCAGGTCTACAATGAGGGAGAGCCTAAACACANACTATACCACTGGGCCAGGCTTCAATTTGATTTATTTTTTAATAACTAACTATGACATCCCTGAAAACGTAGGCATTGATTTTATGTACTTCCACCATACAGCCTCTGGAGGGATTCCCTGATTAAAAATAATAATAATAAAATAAAAAAAACAATGGCATGAGGAAATATTTGCCCCAGCACAGGTAAACAAAAGCCAATGCCAAAGGGTGCCAGTCTCTATCTTGACCTGGCAGCAGAATTTGTCAGACATGGAGTTGTAGATTTGTTCAGTATTTGCTATGCTGTGTTTCTCTCTTGCTTTGATCTGATCCTTCTCTGCTACAACCCTATTCCTCCCTTTTGGATTGAGAATATTTATTCTGTGATAATGTACATTGGAAGTATATAAAATCAATGGCTAAGTTTTCAGGGCTAAGTTTAAGTTGAAGCCTGGAACTGTGGTATGTGTTTATAGTCTCATATACTAGGGAGGCTAAGGAAGGAAGGAAGATGGTTTGAGCCTAAAAGTTCAAGACCAATTTGAGCTACACAGGGAAATCCCATTTCAAAAATATAAGATTGATGATTTTTCTCTTCTGTGTGTTACCTNCCAGTACNGTGAAAACTAGCCNNTAGGGATGAAGCTTCCAGGTCAGTACCAACTTGACCTTCCATGTTCTATGATTCACGCCTGGGGTGTCTTCAGCAATAGGGTTTTACTATTAAGTTCTGGAGGGTCACCAAGAACAATGGCAAATAGCCTGTAATATTTGAGACCTCATTGGCCAATAATTCCAAAAGAGGTGANCCATTTCTGGAACTCAGCTTTTTATTTGTCAGTCTGTAGTATCTAATAGGGACATGGTCTTCTTATTGGGTAACTTCATCTAAACTCTTTACATATGTATATATTTTTATTCTAGGAAGCTCCTGCTATAGTAATTTTTCCTTCTTTCTTTTTGTGGTTGCAGTGCNGTGGTAGCTACAACCACAATTAGCAATAGTTTTTCATATGACTTTTAAAATAAGATTTTGGTGTTAGCTAACCCCCCTCATATCAATGTATGAACCTATGAGCTACAATAAAAACCAGCCTGACAAGATACTTCCACTAGTGTAATAGTGGCATGAATGTCAAGAGAGTAACCAACCACTTTTTAAAATTGAATTTGAGATTTGCTCCACAAGATGGAACCCATGGTATCAGGGCCCAAACTGTGTGGCTAGACAGGTCATAGGCTTAATTTAGGAGGGAATCTAGTANGCTGTTAAAGAGACACAGTATTAAACTAATTCCTAATGATTTATTGTTATACCTGTCTTAGTCAGTTTTCTATTTCTATGATAAGACACCATGACCAAAGCAAATTATAGAAGAGTTTATTTGGGACTTCTAATTTCAGAAGGTTAGAGTCCAGGCCCATCATGNTGGGGAGCATGGAATCAGGCAGGCAGTCATGGTGCTGGAGCAGGAACTGAGAGCTCACATCTTGAGACACAACCATGAGGCAGAGAGAGACACTGAGAATGAGTCTTTTGAAACCTCACAGCCTTCTCCCAGTGGCACACCTCCTCCAAGGCCATCCCACTTAATCCTGCTGAAACAGTTCCACNAACTGGGGACCAAGTATTCGAACTATTCTCAAGCCATCACTTACTCATAGATCAGCGCATTTCTCAACCTCATTAGAGAAACTTCTTTTNGCAGTGGATTCTGACTAACACAAAGACCCACAACTGGCAAAGATTCAGAGAATAAGAGATTGTGGAGTGCTCAGCCCTACGTGGGACTTCCGTCTCATACCCTCTCCTCCCAAAGCTCAGGGATCATTGTAGAAGAGGGAACAAAAGAGTGTAAAAGCCAGAGGTGGGGAACAGAAACAATGAGACGAACAATGTTTTCTGGACACAGCATGGCAGTTATACATACGACAGTTATGCACAGGACCTGTGTAAGCTCAAACAAGACAAAACTCCAGCATAGAGAGGGAAGGTAGGCAAGAGTTTCACTTCTAGCTGAGGAGCTATTGGTAACTGATAGCTGCTGGGAACGTGTCTTCTTTAGGGTTTCTTTTGCTGTGANGAGACACCATGACCATGGCAACTCTTATAAAGGAAAATATTTAAATGGGGCTGGCTTAGAGTTCAGAGGTTTAGTCCATTATCATTATGGTGGGAAGCATGGCAGCATACAGGCAGACATGGTGCTGGAGCTGAGAGTCCTACATCTTGATCTGCAAGCAACAGGAAGTGAACTGTCACACTGGGCATGGCTTGAGCATATATGAGACCTCAAAGCCCGCCTCCACAGTGACACACTTCCTCCAAAAGGGCCACACCTCTGAATAGTGCCACTCCCTATAGGCCAGGCATTCAAACGCATGAGTCTATGGGGGCCATGCCTATTCAAACCCCACAGAAAGGGAGAGGGAGCTTTCTTAAAGATTGTGACCCCGTACTCCATTGGATGGCCACACACTGGAGAGTATATAAGCAGAACAAATTGGACTTGATGGGTATAAAACAACAAAAACAGCACAAAGTTGGGTGGGCATAGAATTGGGGGTGATGGATCTGCATGNAGTTGGGGAAGGGAGGGTGAATATGATCAAAATACAATGTATAACATTCTCAAGGAATTAATAAAAATATTTAAAAACATAAGTAAAACTTGAATAGATAACAATTGAATGCAGTAAGTTAAAAACAAAGGAAACAAGTATTTAAAGTAGGNCTGGGCCTGTAGGACTTTCCTGTGCATTGGGGAGGGTTCAATCCCCAGCAATGGAAATAAGATATTCAAGAGAAACCACTTACTAATGTTACCAGGCTCTTGAGGCTACTTATGCCTACTGAGCTCGTGTGGTGAAAATATGGTATGAAATTGTGCTTTTATTCTTTTCTTTACAGCTCTGCCTTAGAAAAATGATGATGGTAGGTTGGAGTATATACTAACAAAAGCCTATAAATGCTGCATGTAAGACTTCCAGTGGCTCTAGGAACCAGTTGTTAAATATTAATTGGAATGGCAAATTTCAAATAGATACCTGGTTTGAGCTCAAGCATTTGGGCTTTATGTTAAAATAAAAACAAACTATAGCTGAATGTCATGGAGTTTAAATACTACATGAGTTCAAGTAGAAGAGAGGTGGTATACCCAGAGGGTTTGAATGAAAGAGCTTAATACAGAGAGTGTTTACAGAAGTATGGGCCATGTTACCATTCCCCCCCCCTCCCGAATCATGAAGTTCCCGAGAACTAAAAGGAGCATGAAATCACTGCTGTCTCCACATGGGCAAGGGAGGGAAGGGATTATATGGAACTTGTAAGAACAGAAACTCTGGAAGAGAGACTGTCCATCAGGGCCTGTAGCCAAGAAGGAAATCACAAGGCAGAGGGAATAGCAGGGGCCCGATCACTTGAAGCTTCTCTCACTTCAGTGGCTACACAANGCCAGTTGCAGCTAAAGAAGCCAGAACACTGGCTGGCTGTCAGTTTCCTGGAGCTATTGGTCCCAAGCATTGCTTCATTTTTGAAACATTTCTCAGTGGGATTTTTGAGGGAATATCTTGGATCTGGTTTTGAACAACTTTTGGAAATTGTCCCAGAGGCTGGATCCTAATAAACTTTTATCATTTGTTGACTAATTCTAGAACCTAAGAGCTTTAAACCAAAACAGACCTAAGGATGAAACTTCTGCCGACTTTGAAAGGAAGGCTTGCAGCATGGTCCTGTCATATTAACGAGTGATGGGACTCCTCAGCACAAGCATCCAAGCAGGGTAATAAGAACCTGAGGCCAATTTTAAGCAACTCTTCTCCTTGTTAAGGCTTTGAAGGGTTTGAAATAATGGTGTTCATTTGGAATTTTCAAAGAAAATTATCTAGGGCACTTGTCTTAGAGTTTTTATGGGGTCGAGATAGAAATCATGACAGGTTCATGGTACTTGTTTTCCAGGCATACTCCATATGTCATTTGACATTGTCCCTAGACTGTGACCAGGCTGTTAACTCAGTGCACCATTCTGATCGGCTCTCATACAGACCTCTCTCCAGCTCATTTGGGGAAAGCATCTATAAAAGACATCCTGATATTAAGTGGAGACATACAAAACTCTATTGTGGACTTCTCATGACTTATAAAACCCTCAATTTCATGTGGCTAAACATAGTAACATATTCTAGATATTATTTCCTTCCTNGGTTTTCAGTTTAAAAATCATATGANCTATTTTAAATTCTAAATGGATATGAATACTCCACCATTCAAAATTCCTAAATTTTATGGTGATGAAATTTGGGGTCTCAAAAGTGTTTTTGTAGCCAATCATAAAAGTTTAGAAACTGGTTTTTGGAACTTCTCCTCCATGTGCTCTAGGAAGATGCACCCTAGAGCTGAGTCTGCTGCTAGACGAGGGGCGACAATGGGACACTCTGAGGATATGAAGATCATTAGGCCCCCGGGGNATTGAGAATGTAGGGGCTTGGGTATGGCATCCCTTCCCTGGGATTTATGAAAGCGTGNTGAGTTTTCAGGTCTTGCTGAGTTTGCAAATGTGCCAACAGAGACATGCTGGTCGCTGTCCTTGGCATTTTTTCATATTATCAGAGGGTAAAGACACACAAATGCACAGGCTTGCAGAATGCCAAAATTGCTTGGGCTCAGTTCCATTCTGTCTCTGCCACTGTGTCCTTCACAAGCCAATAGACTCTGGTTTGAAGATTGGATCATCTCCTGGGTATTGGGGACACTCAGCAAACCTTTGCTTGTGCACAAAGGACACAGCCATCCTCACACTGTATCAGAGATCTTGAGACGGCTCGATGACAACACTCATCCTACTGTATTCACATGGAAATTAAATTATTTCTCTTCGTTCTGATTGCAAAAGCAAAGCTGCTCTAAGAACATGAATTTATTCAGCATCCTGCTCTTAGCACAGTTAATATGTTTCAGATTCAATACTAGTTTAGTTTTGCTCTTTAAAAAAAAACCTCGAGTTGCAGAACGATGCATCAGCTCAGCTCAGCTCTATACTAATGAGATGAATAATGGAAAAAGAACAGAGTAAAGCAAACAAAAGACAACCGGGCTGCCATTTATTATTGATACAAATTTATATAGTGGCATATGCTATTGGAGAAATCAGAAATTCATAACACACAAATTCATACTGGAAATACAAAAACATCATTTGAGGGTCAAGAACTCAGGTTGACAGCACCACAAATGTTTTCCTCAGTCTGGGCAGGTGAGAAGTAACCAGGAATAACAAATACCTACAGGAGNCTGAGAGGGATTATCATTAAGACTGTGCAAACGCTGTCCTACACAATTTCCTATCCAACAACAGGAACCTGCAGGAGCTTTCAGAAGACCCTGGTCCAATAACGGGGCAAGCAAGGCAGAAAAATGGTGCAGACAATTATTTCCTTTGACCTTCACAGCCAGCATCTGACAGCAAGGAACAAGCCTGCTGAGAGCTTTTCTCGTCCTTCTCATCTGAAGGTATGATATAAAAGGTTAGTAAAGCACACACAAGGCATTAGTGAATAAGTAAGAAACGCCGAAAGCAGAGCTTTCACTGAAATGGAATCCACATTAGTCATCAAATTATCCAGTCCCAAAGATGAAGNAGAAGACGTAATGAAATGAACAATTCGACATCAATGGGGCAAATCCCAGCCCCACACCTCTTAACGCNCCCTGTGGAAGAAGTGGGCGTCCGCTAGAGTAGTGCTGGCTTCTAATAAAGTGTCTGGAGTGGCAAGGCAGGGAGGCAGAGAGTCAGGGAAGTGGGGAGGCAGGGAGGCAGGGAGGCAGGACTATATCAGAGGCTTTCCTTTCACGGGGTTCACCATGTCCAGGTCCACACAGGCTGGTGTCTCTGTCACTCCCTACCTTGTATATGAAAGCCTCTGGGTTTAGTCTCCCTTCCCACATCGAGCTCATTCTGTCACCTTCTCCATGTCCCACTGACTGTAAAGGAAGGTGTGTGTTAGCAGCACACAGGAGCCCGGGGGAATCTGCGGCTGCTCTAATATGTGAACATCCCAGCACTGGGAGGTGTGCCCAGTAACGCTCCAAGTGGGAGTGGGAAGCTTCCCTACAGATGATTGGCTCCCTGTCCTTGCTCTAGCCCTCTGGGTTGTCCTGGAGATTTAATGCTTGGCTCATCAGCTTTGCCACAAGAGATGNGTATCAATTCTCGATTCTTGAGGCTATTCCAGAATTTCTGCCCTGAATTATGCAAACTGGTCTGCANCAACACCTGAGCAGCCAGGAATGTCTGGGCTCAATCCAACACACCCCCTCCTGAACACACTGCACTACTCTCAGAACGTGAAATCGGCTTTCCCCCAAATCTGTTCTGGATGCCAATACACAGCTCATGCATCACTGCCATCTTTTCTGTTCCTGCCTCCTCAGGACCACCACCAGTCATGCCCACCTAAAAGTGTGCTTTTTTTTTGTCCCAGTTGGAGGACTATTTCACAATCCAAGTACAACAGAGAGCACGTCTCCACGCCTGTAATACTGCCAGCATACTCTCTCATCTCGGCTTCTTAAGTTTACTTCCTATCACTCACTTATCACACCATCCACTCATTCACTCAACAAACATTTCTGGCATGCTGGTAATGTGCAAGGCACTGCTGAAGAACGAGGAGGTGTGGCTCACACAGGCTCTGTGCTCAAGCTTGGGGGCTGCAGAGTGGCCCGTGAATGCTTCATGGCTCACTCTTTCTAGATTTTAGTAGGAGTCTGGAATGTTCTCAAAGAGTTTGGGTCATTTCCATACAAATACCACACAACGCGGATGCTATGTTATTTGTTCAGTGATAGGATGTGCCATGCACTGGAACAGCATTCACTTCTGGCTAATGGAATTGTGCCTCTGGTTAAAAACACAATGAGTACGCCTAATGTTTTGCCAATAAGGTAGAAATGAAAATAAAACAAAGGCAAGTTGTGTGCACACTACACACAGAATACTTGAGTTGATATTTGAACACTATGCTATGTAAAAGCCACATATTTGTGGCCTTGTCATGTACTGATATGGGGAAATTAAGTGCCTGAGCTACCAGAAAAGAACCCCCAGAGAGAAGTTCCTCAACTATTGTGCCAGGGACAATGCTTCTATCTATGTGTGACACCCAGCAAACAGGCCCCATGTGTACCTGTAAACTCTGATTTCACTCCAACCTCTAGTGAATGTGCTTATTCAAATGATTTGTTTACTTTCCAGAAACACTAACAAGATTAAAAACCCAAAGCACTCGGGCTCCTATTGCATTGCTGCACATAGAAGGCCTGGGAAGTGGGGAAGTGGGGCTGATCTTTAAAAGTATCCCTGGCCCGCAAAGACTGGTACTGTGCAGCACTCTTCACTGCCTCGACTTGAGTCCTCCCCACTTTTAAGTACGTACAGACACGTACTCCAGTCTAAAGCATGTTGAGATTCCCCATTCCAAAAGAGCTCTAGAAAAGCCACGCGTACTTAGAGGCCAGGGTGCACAGGCCATCAAGTGGAAACAATGCACAAATGTCTGTGTTGTGCCGGTTAGAACTTTTAATGGAATCTGTGTCAGCAGTTTGTATTCTACTGCCTGGAAGTCCAGAAAAGCCCACACAGTAGAAAGCTGAGGGCGAAGGAGGAAACCAAAGGCTCTGTATCCTCAGATATCTGCTACCCATACTGCACCCGCTCTCTCGATTCTATCAGCAAAGCTAATTGTTCAGTGTCTGTCCTAATCCTAAAGCACTTCTGTGGTCAGCCTTACAGAGCTGCTCTGTGCAGCCACTGAGACTGTTACAGGGACCTGTAGGCAGAACTCTACTCTGATACTCTGGGGGTCTCAGTGGTTCTATTTCATGAGGTAGCTCAGTTGTAAGTTTTATGCATGCGATGTGTGCTGTCCACCACTCAAAGCTAGTTTTCCCTTTTTTTAATCTGAAAGATTATAAAAATACCAGTATTTCTCCCTGTTTATAAAAATGAGTTTAGAAAAAAAATTATACATGGGTCTTCTCATTAAACTTCCGTTCCATCTTGCAAATTGTTGTGGACTCTGACTTCCAAATTCATTTTTTTTACTTTAGCACCTTTGAATGTGTAAGAGCCCTCACTGTCACTCAGTATGTTGACATTGCGTACAGTGCAGTACTGTCTGCTGACATTCTTCTCCACCTTGTCTGCGTTTCTCTTGGCTATATCCACCTTGGTATTCAGGGGGTATTCCTCCAGAGTGTCCTCGGGGGCTTGTTTCTTCTTCTGTTTCTGGCATTTTCTGGTGATGAAACAGGCTACCAGAAATAGCAGAAGGAGAAGCATAATAGCAGCCAGGGCACTGCCAATAGATGCTCCAGTCTGGGACAAGGAAGCGGCTACAATGGGCTCCTGCATCTCCAGATTCAGGGACTTCATATTGGTACCATTCTTGACTTGGTCTCCTTCATTGTCATAGATGAGGGAGTCATCAAGAGACAACCAGCCGCTGGGGTCCACCAGGTCCCTTCGGTGGCGCCTCAGAGAGGCTGTGAGGGAGCGCTGGACCCGGGGCCTTGAGATGCTGTCAGGGCCGATGATGTAGATCACCTGGAGATACCACTGGTGTCCTGCTTCCACCTGCAGGAGGAGAGAGGCAGGGAGACAAGACACGTGTTATCTGTGAGCATTTCAGAAGAAAGGAAATGAAAGACACCTGCTATGGTCGGACCAGGCAGAGAAACAGTCTCCGTTAAGTATTGGCAATGGATACTCTATGTTCTAAGATACAGGAACTAAATCAAGCATTAGGGATCTGTTTTATTTCCAGATTAGGATAGCTATAGACATCCTTTTCAATTTCCCTACTCATGTGGAATAGCCTAAGAATTTATTTTTCATGTTCTCTTTAGCTAAGTGAATGCTTCTGAGTTACTGTCTTATTAATAGCAGTGAACTAATACTATTAACTACCACATTTACTCTCTGTGCCCTTTGACTGCTCTCCTTATGC
>LZPO01055264.1:1920-24086 GCA_001675575.1 Neotoma lepida
TCACAATGCTCTATTATGGCACTACCGTACTCCAACATGATGTCACAATGGACTAATATGTCATCACAATGCTCATTATGACATCACAATACATATTGGGTGGTAAAAATGGACTATTATGACATCACAATGCTCCATTAAGACACCACAATACTCATTATGAGGTCACAANGTTCTACTATGATTTTACAATACTCCTAGTGATTCACAATGGTCTATTATAACATCACAATACTCCATTATGACATCATAACACTCCTTTATGACATCACAATACTCCATTAGGACATCATAGTGCTCTATTAGGACATCCCAACACTCCATTATTGACATCACAGTGGACTATTATGACATCACAATTCTCCATTATGACATCATAGTACTAGATTATGAGGTGACAGTTCATTATTATGATATAACAATAGTCCATTATGACATGAAAATGGACTATTATGACTTCACAGTCCTTGATTTTGAGGTCACAATGGACTATTATGACATCACAATACTCCATTATGACAACACAATACTCCATTATGCCATCACAATTGGCTATTACGACATCACAATACTCAATTATGATGTCACAATGGACTATTATGACATCACAGTTCTACATTATGACATCACAATACTTCATAATAGCATCACAATGCTCTATTGTGACATCACAATACTCCATTATGATGTCAAAATCAACTGTTATGAATCACAATACTCCATTATGACATCACAATGCTCTATTATGACATCACAATACTCTAATATGACATCACAATGGACTATTATGTTATCACAATCCTCCATTATGACATCACAATAATCAATTATTATATCACAATGTTCTATTTTGACTTCACAATATTCCTATTGACCTCACAATGGACTATCATGACTTTACAATCCTCCATTATGACATCACATACTCCATTATTGAAGTCACACGGACTATTTTGACATCACAATGCTCCATTATGACATTACAGTACTCGATTATGAAGTCACAATGGACTATTATGACATCCTAATTCTTCATTATGACAACACACTACTCCATTATGACATCACAATGATCTCCTATGACATCACAATGCTGTATTATGTCATCANAATACTCCATTATGACATCACAATGGACTATAGTGACATCACAATGCTCCATTATGACATCACTATACTCCATTATGATATCAGAATATTCCACTATGACATCACAGCTGTCTTATGACATAACAATTCCCTATTATGACATCGCAAATTTGTATTATGACATCACAATACACCATTATGATATCACAATACTCCATTATGACATCACAATGCTCCATTATGACATCACAATACTCCATTATGATGTCAAAATCAACTGTTATGAATCACAATACTCCATTATGACATCACAATGCTCTATTATGATATCACAATACTCCAATAGGACATCACAATGGACTATTATGTTATCACAATCCTCCATTATCATCACAATAATCAATTATTATATCACAATGTTCTATTTTGACTTCACAATATTCCTATTGACCTCACAATGGGCTATCATGACTTTACAATCCTCCATTATGACATCACAATACTCCATTATTGACGTCACATGGACTATTTTGACATCACAATGCTCCATTATGACATTACAGTACTCGATTATGAAGTCACAATGGACTATTATGACATCCCAATTCTTCATTATGACAACACACTACTCCATNATGACATCACAATGCTCTAATATGGCATCACAATGCTCTCCTATGACATCACAATGCTGTATTATGTCATCACAATACTCCATTATGACATCACAATGGATTATAGTGACATCACAATGCTCCATTATGATATCAGAATATTCCACTATGACATCACAGCTGTGTTCTGACGTGACAATTCCCTATTATGACATCACAAATTTGTATTATGACATCACAATACACCATTATGATATCACAATACTCCATTATGATGTCACAGTGGACTATTATGACATTGCAATACTCCATTATGACATCACAATGGACTATTATATCACAGTATCTGTTTATGAGGTCACAATGGACTATTGTGAAATCACAATACTCCACTATGACATCACAATACTCTATTATTTTTGATGTGTAAATAGGAGTTGAGGAAAACATTTTCATATCTTTCTTTAATGATTAGTATCTTCATTTTTTCTGTTTTCCAAATGGTCTGTATCATAGTAACGTAACCATAGGCTTATACCATGTGACCTTTGACTAAAAAAATAAAAGGAGATAATAAAACTGTTATAAACATGGGGTGTTTGTTTTTGTTATCTTAAAATAAATTTCATAATGAGGAGCAAACAATGAATGAGAACTATAAAATATGTTTAAGGTTGACAAATATCCCATTAAACTCATTTATTCATGTGGTTTGACTTCATCTCTTTTGATAAAAACCATTAAAATAGTGCCACTCTACCACTTTACGAACTTTTGACAAGTTTATACACTTTCACATTTTTTTAATCATTAATCTGTCCTAACATTTTTTGTTTCATCACCTCTCTAGGCTATACTATTTGGGTAGGTTTTGGAATTATTTTAACTTAGGTAGCATATAAAATCAGCAAACTTGCTGGATTCACTGTAGGCAGAGTGAGTTCTTGCCAAGGGTTGGCTTGGTGCAGCCTGCACTGTGTGGACGCTGCTGCACGTGGAAGATATTACCCAGAATAAAAGATGTTTGGTTTTCACAGGTCAAAGATGTACTGAAGTATAGAGGACTGATGTGTCTGCAGAGTCAAGTCCTCCAGCTCTTGGTTCATGGACAGTAAACATTACAAAAAGGATTTTCAGAGTTATTTTGAGTTGCATGAGACTCGCTCATGGGACTGAGCGTGCTGCTTGTGAAAAGACAGAAGAAGTTACCAACAGGATCAAGGAAAAAGAAAAACAAAAAACAAACAAAACAAAAACACGAAACTGGAATCATGTGGTAGACACAAGGGCAGGACCTGGTCTAAAGACAACATTTAAAGCAAAGAAAGTGAGAACTCTATCTAGAAACAGGATGAAAAGCAACCAGATCAGTAAAATGCAGAGGGAATTTAAACACCACAATCCTGATGCTCACAGCCTCTCCACCCCAGTCTCTGCTCTGTAACCAGTCAGATGAAGGCTCAGATACAGAGATGGCTTCCAGCTCTAAGAGGACTCCAGTTTTTCCTTTTTACATCTCACCTACTGGAAAAGACAGAAAATATGTTGTGGGATCATCTCTAAGGACAGTTTTGGGGAAGCCCTCATCNACACGAATCTCTTCAAGCCTTGNTGCAGCAGAAAGAAAGCAGCTGCTGAGAAGCCTGAAGAGCAAGTGCTGGCACCTCTGCCAGTCTCCAGTCAGTAGTAGTGACTGAAGTTCATAAGAAGGGAACAAAGAGCAACTTAAACTTTGAAGAGATCACAAAGCAACAAAATGATCCTCCTATTTTTAACTTGGATACCTACTATTCTGCCAAAAGACATTTTATAGAACAGTTTCTAATGGGTTACCCATTCCCTATCCAACAAACTCTGAAGCCATTGTCTAGCTTACTGCAAGAAAAAGGTGTACAAAATGTTTAAGATGCTGAGTATTTCACAGGAAAGCTGAATGCTGTAGGAAAGTGCTCTTTAAGCCTTTTTTGTTTATTTGTTTGTTTGTTTAAAACCCTTCAAATGAAGGAAATTAGGGGGATTTCAGGGGACAGAGATGGGATTGTTGTATGATAAGCCATATGTAGTTTAGTCTTTCTGCAGAGAGGCAGTGGTTGGGGTGTTTTGAAATGGCTGCAGTAGCAGGACCTGCCTCTAGAGACAGTTAAAAATCTTGGAATGCTTCAGCATTATCAAACTTNTGATGATCCAGACCTGTATTACTGATTATTAAGCAGAGGAGACTGAGATTTCTGCAAATAGCTTGAAGGAGGAAGCAATTTCTGAACACACATGTAGCATCATATCACCTCCCTTCATCTTAATGTTTAATAAAAGACTTTATGTGAATCTTCTAAAACAGAACCNGAGCTTCTTCTGGGGAAAGCAAGCCTGTACGATGGGCAAGGTCCTGCAGGAATAGTACCAAAACACCACGACACAGTAGAAAACATGGCATTAAAAACCACTAAAATAAAATGTGTAGGATGCACTTGGCATAGCTGATGCTGCTTGGGACACATTTCTTAGAGGGCTTGCAGTGTGTAAATAATTGACATTACTATTACACAACTGTCTGAGACTCACTGAAATCCATGATTCAGTTCTAGCTCTGGATTACCTCAGTTGACTTTTGTGGAGGTTTTATCTATGGAGTAGCTCTTTGCCTTGTTTTGACCTTATTAGGATTTTGGGGTTTTGTTTTTCTCCCACTATTTAAAGTAGACTAAAGAGAAGAGTTATGTATTGAGGCTAAGTTGGTTAGTTGAGTTGGCTTCTAGGAGTTGGGCTTCTGAACATCAAGATAGCTTAATGAAGCCCCTCACAATGAGATCTCAGTGAAGGCTTCTCAGTAGAACCCCCCTGATGTTGTCTGAGGCCTCTTCTCAAAATTCAGGAAAACCAATACTTCTATGTCAGACCTCTTCTAGAAGGAAGGGTGTACATGGCTGCCTTAGTATTCTGTCACTCATGATTATTTTTAAAACTGGATTTTTAAAGTCTGTTAATGTTTCACAACAAAGAGAGCCACAGTTTACGGCAACCTATAGTTTTATGGTTTTATGTCGTGTGCTTCTTCCTTTTGTGAAAAACCTACTTAGTGCAAGCCACCATATGCACAGACTGCCTAATGAGTGGGTTTGTTCTGCACAGCCTTTAGTGTAGTGAAGAATCCAGCCATTACTGTTCTGTGTTACTTTGATGTGGATTTTTTTGTACACTTTTAGCTGCAGTATTGGTGATAGAATATAAATTGAATTTCTGTATTTATATATTTATTACTAGACCTCAACCATAGTCTTTGCTCACTCGACTCTGCCTGTAAACATACTGTATGTAGGTATGCACTTTGTATTAATATATTAGAAATCTACAGATCTATCTTGCACTTTTTATACTCTTGGATATTTATAATCAAAACTTCTACTCTAGGATATTGAATAAATTTAGTCTTACTAGAGAAAAATAAAATCAACAAACTTGGTATTTGATGCCAAAGTAGGATACTGAATTCTGGGGTGGCCTGAGAAAAATCTGGAGATATTATTTAAAAGTAAAAGTAGATGATGCTTCTCATCTGCCAAGAACATTAAGTTAGTTTGTAATACTCACATTTATTTTACTTTTATGTATGCTTCTGTGTGAATGTTTTGTCTACATGTATATCTGAGCACCAGGTGTATGCTTGGTACTGAGGTCAGAAAAAGGCATTGGGTCCCCTGGAATTGGAATTTGAGATGGATATGAGCCCCCTTATGTGTGCTGGGAAGCAAACCCTAGTGTTCTTAACTACTCAACTGTCTTCCCAAGCTGCAAACTCACACTTCTTAAATTTAGCAGATAGAATGGGTATTATGAATAACCTATCTGAGACAACCTTATGGAATTTTATCAACTGCTTTGTGTCATAAACCAATGGGTAACACCACTTCAGAGCTTTGAATGAATCCTTCAGGCTTTGTTCACAATATTCCTAATGTAAGTAGATGTCAGTGCTGGAACAGGCTTTACTCTACATTTCCCCAATGCAACAATCATGATTATGGAGTAAGAGGTTGGAAGGCATCTCTAGAAACCATTCTTGCAGCTCAGAAGTGCCCCTCTGCTGTGGGTAGTGGCACACTCTGTTCATGCATTTCAAAGGCCACTTTCACTGTTTTGCTATCCCAGAATCACAATGGGCAATTATGAAAGGGCATAGGGAGAGGACTAATGTAGTGCAGAAGGGAGAGTTCCTTTCTTTCCAGAAGCTCATCACTGTTACATTCTCTAAATCTGGCTGTTAACATAAAGTCTACGTCATGAAGACTGGAGTAGACCATGCCATACACATCCTAGTTACCAACTCCCAGTGTAGCCCTAGTTGGATGGGGACTCACTTTGTAGCTAAGGCTCATGGAACTTGCAGAGATCCATCTCTGCCTGTGAGTTGTGGAGTTATAGGGGTGCAACACCACACCCAAATAAAGAAGGGTTGTAAAAGTGAAGAGTTGGAAATTGCTTTTTTATTCATAAAAATAGTTATTTTACTTTAAAAAGGCACTCAGTATATGCAGTGTATAGTCTTAGCCAACTATTAAAACAATGACTGGAATAAAATAATTAACAAAAAATTCAAAACTTCAAGCTAAAGCAAAGAAAACCAAAAAACCCCAAGCAAACAAAACCCATGACAAAATCAGAAACCCCCCTCAAAAATTAATCTAAAAATATTCTCTTGCTCTAGACCAGANAGATCAATGGAGAACATCTGGCTTTCCAAAGACACCAAAGGTGACTCAGACCTCCTCTATAAATCCTTTCTCAGGACTGGTCATGCAAGTCCAGGCTATGAAACCAGAGAATCTCCAGTCATTTTCTTTATGGAAGATCCAATGCCCAACACAAGGTGTGGAGGTGCATTATAATCTCTGTAGTGCATTAACTACAGCAATACTTTCATGTGACATGGAGTTGGCTTCAGCACTGCACTGGAGAGGGAATCCTATTCTTTTCCACGTAGATAACAGCATGACATCAATACATGTCACATTTCTTACCACATATAGAGGACTCAGTCAGCTTACTAAAGACATGGAGATAAACTGGCAGAGTAACTCTTGCTCACCAGCATATCCTCCCCATGCTGCTATGCCCCTATCAGTGTCCACTTTCTGATGGATATTAGGGTTCTGAATAATTTTGGCAGATCCTCTGTATCTCAAGCTTCTTTCTCATGGTTTATTTTCTCCAGGAATAATGCACTAACAGACACATGGATCAGATTGAGAAAGGATGCCCTGCTGGTAGGTTGAGATTTTCCTCACTGGTTTGTTCACAGCTATAAGGAGGTCTTTTTAGAAGGTGTTGATGCGAGAATGGAGAGTGTGTGTGATTTCCTTCAGCCTTCTCAGTTCTCTAAAGTGGTACTGTCAAGAAGGAAAGGCGATCACACCCATAAGCAGCCTCACTCTGCCATGGCCTAGACAAAATCAGGGCCTATTCACCCATAGGAAACCAATGTCAAGGAAGAAAACCCACCCCNTGAATGCCATGCTTACAGGGGATAGGGGCCAATAGTGGCTCACTTGCCTTGCACACTTAGTGCGCCTACTGCAGCAGGTCCATCTACAGGAGGCTCTTACCCTGGGGTGTGGCCTGTTCCAGGTCATGCTGGAGCTTTTCAGACCTAGGGGAGGAAGACAGCCGAGATACAGGCCTGGTAGGGACCTGCCATGCCAGCTTTTGAGTCCGCATCAGCACTACTCAGCTTGATAATCCAGCATTANCTTTCAGCTGAGCTCATTCATTGCTTCTGCAAGGTAGAAAGGTCAGAGAACAGCTGGGCCTGCATTTTTTCTCAGCCTTTAAAAACTGCTGGAGATTGAACTGAGAAACACACACTGTGCTGAACTAGAAAAACAGCATGATTCTTCAATATTTCAGATACATTATTTTGAAAAAAAAAAAGCAACATAGTAATGTCTGAGTCATAGTTCAGGAGAGATATGCATGGCCTTGAACAGATGCTCGGTAACTGTGAACAATCTGTGAAATTAACTGTATGAGGCCCTCTAGTGGAACCTACACAACACTGCAGTGAAGGCTTTGTTCACTCATTCAGCACGGAAACTTCCATGAGTTCTACATGTCAAACTCTAAACCTGCTTACTTCTGAGAAACCTTCTCATAGTAAACAGGTGCACACTGCAGAGAACCTGTAACCAGTAAGAAAGTGCTTCATGCAAATCTGCCCAAGGGTAGGAACTCATCTATAAAGATGATATCCTGAAGGAAAATAAAGTGGCAGGAGTATACACTGTCCTCCTATCCACCTATCACTCTCCCTGTTAGGTTTGGGGCTACCATAGGAACATGTTTGGGGAGACATAAGGTTCAATGTACTCAAAACATATGTGAGAGCTCAGAAAGAAAGAAGCGGACCCAATCTCCAGAAAGATTAAGGATAATATATAACACGAATTGCTAATAGGTCTTATAATAAACAACCCAGAGCCAGATATTGGGATGAAAGCTGAAAGATCAGAGGAATAGAANAAGCCAGCCACAAGTTCTTACCACTAGGAAATCCTCAGCCCCAGAGAGCTACTTCCTGTACATTCACACCTATATACCTTTCTGTGCCATGCCATCTTACTTCTTCTCTCCACCCAGCCACATCACTTGCTCTTTTCACACAGTTCTATCACTTCCTGTCGGTCTGTATAGATCTCCAGACCTCTATGGTTAACTAGTGCTGAGATTAAAGATGTGTGCCACCACATCTGGCTCTGTTCCCAGTGTGGCCTTAAACTCACAGAGATCCAGATGATTCTCTGCCTCCCAAATGCTAAGATTAAAGGCATGTGCTACCACCACCTGATCTCTATGTTTAATACAGTGGCTGACTTTTTCCTTTGATCCCCAGGCAAGCTTTACTTGTTAGAACACAAATAAAATATCATCACANTAATATATATTGTTTCCTGGATAGACATTTCTGTTGACTGAGCCAGTCCAATATTCTCAGATTTTTTCCCATGGTTGTGACTGAAAGGCCATGCAGATGGGTAGAAACCCAAATAGGACAGAGATTCAGGTACAGAGGAAATCATTGAGTGCCACTCCCTCCTCCTGATCTGGGATACAGTGGGTGATGCTGCAGCTTTTCTGCCAAGACCTTTTGCTTAATGACCATATCTCTCTGCTTCAGCAGGTGTTTTTCCTCCAATCTTTCCTGTTTCTGCTCAATGGATTATGCTCTTAGTGGAGGGTTATACACTTGTATGTATACCCACACGCACACATACACACTCCTGAACACACACATGTACAAGTGTGTACACATACAAACACTGAATTGCATTCACCTGTTTAGTTTCCCAGATAATGCTAATGTAAGAAAAGATCACCTGAGATCTTAACATTCTTTGGATGGAAGAACACAGTGGGCAGGACAGATAGACAGCTCAGTCAATGAAGTGCTTGCCTTGAAAACCCAGTGCACAAACAAATTGGCTTCTGGGGTGCTTGATCTATAAGCCATGCCTGCTTATCAAATTCCCCAGTCCATGCACTAAAGGCTTGGTTCCCCAGCACAGGACAACTGAATGGTTGAAGTCCATTGCTTCACTCAGTGCTTCCCAGTTTCTCCAAGGTAAACAGCTTCCTCCAAAAGGAGCTCTCTAAACCATAGGCTGCCTCACTTCAGATACAAAGCAAGGAGCCCAGGAAACTAGAAAATCTCCACAACCAGGAGCCAATATAATCCTTTCCTCCCTGTAAGGTGATTGTGCCAGGGATTTGTTTGAGTAAGAGAAGGTTGACTAAGTCATAGACAAATGATTGCATATATTCTTACTTGCTGAACAATATTCCATGGAAATTCTGGACCACATTGCACTTTTACACTCATAGATGATGGGTATCTGAATAGTTTCAACTTCAGGGCTTCTCTGAAGAAGGCTGCTACCACCTTGATGTCCCCTAGTTTCTCTGTGAACACCTGTTTCTCATTCTGGAATTTCTGGGTTACCTTGGGACTGCAGTTCAACTTTCTGAAAATTGTACATAGATTATTACATGGTTACCCCATTTTACACCACCAGCAATGTCTGAGAATCTTGATTTTTCCTAAACTTCCATAATGCTGATTTTAACTCAGACTTTAATAACCTTGGAATAAAAGCAGTTATTGAGTGATGTAGACACAGCAGAGGGTGAATGCTTTAGACTACAATGAGCCTAAGTAAGGTGCACTGAGACATCTCTATTTTCAAACTTCAGCATGTCTATGGAACTTTTGCTGGGCCAAGAGGCATCCACGAGCTCCTCTGCAATTCAGAATCTCTCAGGGAATAAAATTCAGGCCAAGCTTCAAGGCCAAGTTTAGCTGAGCAATGGTTAGGCAAAGGTATAAAGAAAATGGTAGTAGGCAAAGAGATTGAGAATAAATTAGGGTTCAGGGAAGNCACAGCAAGCCACCAGACCATCCGGTGGGCAGTCATCATTCATTAAGAACAGAGAAAGGACACAGACCCTCATTCAGCTTTTCCTTACTCTCAGACATATTGATTTGCCTCAGCAGCCTCTCCCTCACCACCATGTACCCCATTTCTTTAATTTCCTTTAAACAATTTCTTTGCTGATAAATATTTTTTTCCTCTACAAACATCTGAAAATCTTTTAGCTTACAGTAGCTTTTAATAGCTTTTGTTCTAGTAAGCTGTGACACACAGAAAAATGGGCAGCTGCATGTGATGTTTGATTATATGGTTTTCAACAGATCTGGCTTAATACTTTCTTGTAAAAGTTGGTCTCCATCATTGTTGAAAATATTCCATGAGCAAGCAAACATATACATAAAGGCACACACACACATATTCTAAAGCCCACCAAGATATACACAAACTTAACACAAACCTAACATCACATACACACACACACCACCACCACCACCAATAACAACAACAAAATAAGAGGAATTGATCATTTGATATCTCTCAGGATCAAGGGTCTCATTTCCCCAGTGAAAAGACACAGACTAACAGAATGGATGAAAAAACAGGATCCGTTCTTCTGCTGCATGCAGGAAATACATTTCACCATCAAGGATAGATATTACCTAGGGGTAAAGGGTTGGAAAAAGATATTCCAAGCAAACGGACCTAAAAAGCAAACTGCTGTAGCTATTTTAATATCTAACAAAATGGACTTCAAATCAAAATTAATCAAAAGAGATGGGGAAAGACACTACTTACTAATCAAATGAAGACTTCATCAAAGTGGCATTTCAATTCTTAGCATCTATGCCTTAAGCTCGAGGGCATCGATTTTTGTAAAAGAAACATGACTATAGCTTAAAACACATTGACCCTCACATACTGATTGTGGGAGACTTAAATACCCTAATCTCACCAATGTGCAGGTCATCTAGACAAAATGAAACAGAAAAATGCCGGAACTAACTGAAGTTATAAACCAAATAAACTTAACAGTATTACAGAACATTCCACTGAAATACAAAAGAGTATGACTTCTGCGCAGCACATCGTGGAACTTTCTCCAAAACTGACCACATACTCAGACATAAAGTCTTGATAGATAGAGGAAAATTGAAGTGACTCCCTANATTCCAGCAGACCACCATGGATTAAAGCTGGATATCAATGACGAAAGAACGAACAGAAAGCTTATAAGCTCATGGAAACTGAACAACTGTATACTGAATGAAAAATGGGCCAAAACAGAAATAAGAAAGAAATTAAACACTTTCTAGAATTCAATTAAAATGAATACATAACATACTCAAACTTACGGGACATAATAAAAGCAGTGCTGACAAAAATTCATAGCACTGAGCACCTACATGAAAAATTTGAAGAGCTCTCATACTAGTAACTTAACAGCATACCTGAAAGCTATAAACAAAAAGAAGTACATCCAAGAGGAGTAGCTCAGAAGAAATAACAAAACTGAAGGCTGAAATAAATAAATAGAAACAAAGAGAGCAATACAAAAAAATCAATGAAACAAAGCATTAGTTCTTTGAGAAAATGAACGAGATAGACATACCCTTATCCAAACTAGTTAAAGACAGACAGAATATCCAAATCAATAAAATCAGAAACAAAAAGGAGAATATAACAACAGACACCAAGGAAAACTGAAGAATCATGAAGACATACTTTAAAAACCTGTACTCTATGAAATTGGAAAGTCTAAAAGAAAAAGACAATTTTTTTTTTGGTTTTTTCGAGACAGGGTTTCTCTGTGTAGCTTTGGTACCTTTCCTGGAACTCACTCGGTAGCCCAGGTTGGCCTCGAACTCACAGAGATCCGCCTGCCTCTGCCTTCTGAGTGCTGGGATTAAAGGCGTGCGCCACCACTGCCTAGCAAAAAAGACAATTTTTCAATAGGGAGCACTTAACAAAGCTAAATCAAGATCAGATAAACAATTTAAATAGACCTATAGTCCCTAGTGAAATAGAAGCAGTCATTTCCCAGTCATTAAANGTATCCCAACCAAAACATTCCCAGGGCCGGATGATTATAGCACAGAATTCTACCAGACTTTAAAAGATGAATTAATGCCAATACTCTTCAAAATAGTTCACAAAATAGATATAGAAGGAACATAACTCAATTTATTTTGTGAGGCCACAGTTACCTTGATACCCAAGCATAGAAAGACTCAACACAGAGAACTACAGACCAATTTCCCTCATAAACATAGATGCAAAAATACTCAATAAAATACTAGCAAACAAAATCCAAGAAGACATCAAAAAGATCATCTATTGTGATCAAGTAGGCTTCAACCCATACATCTAGGAATGATTTAACATATAAAAAAATCAATAAATGTAATCCACCATATAAATAAACTGAAAGAAAAAAAAACATGATCATCTTATTAGATGCCAAAAAAATCTTTGTGAAATTCCAATACTCCTTTATGGTAAATAGAGATAATATAGATATAAGGGACATACCTAAACATAACAAGGCTATTTACAGCAAGTGTTAGGCAACATCAAACTAAATGAAGAGAAACTAAAGCAATTCCACTAAAATCAGGAACAAAACAAGGCTGTCTACTCTGTTCAAATGTATTCAATATTGAACTTGAAGTTTTAGCTAGAGCAATATGACAACTGAAGGATACTAAGGGGATACAAACTGGAAAGGAAGACGTCAAAGATGATATGATAGAATACTTAAGTGATGCTAAAAATTTCATCAGGGAACTCCTACATTTGAAAAAATTCAGTAAAGTAGCTGGGTTCAAGATTAACTTAAAAAAATCATTGCTGGACAGTGGTGGTGCACGCCTTTAATCCCAGCACTCAGAAGGCAGAGCCAGGTGGATCTCTGTGAGTTCGAGGCCAGCCTGGGCTACCAAGTGAGTTACAGGAAAGGCACCAAAGCTACACAGAGAAACCCTGTCTCGAAAAAAAAAATCATTAGCCCACATGTATACAAATGACAAATAGACCAAGAAATAAATCAGGGAAACAATACCCTTCACAATAGCCAAAAATGATATAAAGTGTCTTATGGTGACTCTAAGAAAGTGAAAGACTTGTATGACAAAAACTTTAAGATTTGAAGAAAGAAATTGGAGAATATATCAGAAAATGGAAAGATCTCATGGATCAGTGGGATTAAAGTAGTAAAAATGGCTATCCTACCAAAAGCAATCTACAGATTCAACACAATCCCCACCAAAATTCCAACACAATTCTTTACAAACTTTGAAAGGATAATTCTCAACTTCACATGGAAAAACAAGAAAAAAAACAGGATAATTAAAACAATCCTCAACAATAACAGATACTCTTAAGTATCACCATTCCTAATTTCAAGCTGTATTATAGAGGTATAGTAATAAAAACCACATGGTATTGGCATAAAACAGATATGTTGATCAATGGAATCTAATCAAAGATCCAGACATAAATCTACACACCTATGGACACCTGATTTTTGATGTAGAAGCCAGAAAGACAAAATGTGACATAAGAATAAAAGAATGGTGATTAACAGCTTGTTCTGGGTTTTGTAGACCCCTTTACTGCTCAGGGATCACAGATGAGACAGTTTCCTTGTTGCTATGTAACAGGAGTTAGAAACAACTAAGTGGAGTGAAGCAATTTTCTTGCACTGCTGAGGATTTCATAGAGGCTGAGATAATTGTGGTACCTACTGTTAAAAACCATTCCTCTAGCCCACTAGGACAGGACATGCTTGCGATTTGACTTGCTGCTACCCTGTTATGAATAAAAATACATTCATTTAATTTTAATTTGGATTTGTATTGAGTCTTTGGTCTTTTCCAGTGGATTTGAACTCTGTAGCATATAAATTATATGTTCCTGCATGTTTTCATAACCAAGGTTCTCCTTGATATCAAGGATCCACTTTATTTTATTTCTCTGTGGAACTAACAGCTTTTCAAAAATGAATAACTGAATAAAATTTCACAGCCTGTGCCATGCTGTCATGGATGGTACATCATGTGATGAATGTTATAAAGATGAAAATGGGTCTGGAAAGATGGTTCAGCAGTTAATGGCTGTTGTTGCTTTTGCAAAGTGTTAGGTCTCAAACCAAGGATAAAATGCTAATGAAGGTACTTTTTAACATATCAAAGTGGACACTGGCATCCACTCTCTCAGCGCCACCAGTACCTGGCATACCTCTTTATGCTGAACTCTCCAAGCCCAGATACTGGGCTGGGCTTCCCTCCCCCAGCTCCTCTGGTCCCTATATAACTCAGCCATTTTTCCTACACCAATCTCTGGCCTCTCGGTTGGCCCAAGCTGCCTCTCTTCGTCNNTGGCTCTTCTCTTGCTCTCCCTCATCTCTCTCCTCACATGGTCCAGCTCAGTCTGGTCCTGATAACTGTGGACTCTTCCACACACCTCTTTCTCTTATGTTCTCCCACATTTCTATAATAAACCTCCAAACTTAGGAGTCTCTCTCTCTCTCTCTCTCTCTCTCTCTCTCTCTCTCTCTCTTTCTTTCTTTCTTTCTTTCTTTCTTTCTTTCACAGAGGATCTGGATTTCATTCTCAGGCCCTTCATGTCAACTCAGAACCACTTACTCCTCTAGATACTCATGGTCTAATGTCCCCTGCTAATCTCCACAGAGAATAGGCACACATTGTGTACACACATACATGCAAGCAAATTCTCATAAATATAACATAATCATAACATATCTATACAATTAAGAAAAAAAGAGGATGAGAACCCACAATGAGCACAGGGGCCCAAACTGAATATCATAAGCCTTCAGTATGCCCTACTGCTTCATCATTCACACTAAAATTGTAGTATCTGACACCTAGAGTATTTGGCAGTCTGGGATGTCCAACTGCAGCAATTAATATTGGTCAACATCTGTAGTACATGCCTTAGGAATTCTTATTTAAAAAACTTTTAAATAAGATGTAAAATTTCCTTTGAGAGATTTTTACATTTATACACATTGTTGGTAGTCTTCAGCCTACTAATACACAGGTGCAGTAAGTCAGAGTGCTTTAACAATTTCTCTTCCCAAGTTACCAGTTTTCCACTGGTGTCATTGTTCTCATATAAACTCCAGGGACCTTTTAAGATCTGAGATTTAGCCTGATTTGTTAGTTCTCATTCACTGTCAGTCTCCAATAGGGTACAGATACTCTGATAGCCATTAGGTACTGCAAAATGATTCCAAACACAGGGCTTACAGTGAGTCATCTGCCAATGTGAAATAATCTCTTATCTTCCTAGTTATCCAGCCCTTCCTTTATATACTGATGTTCCAATGATTTCAAACACTATATTAATCCATTGTGAATCAATTTTAATTCCTTATGAAAGGAAAGACTTACTTTAACCTTAGCTCTAAGAATTAGTTTGGAGAGAATAGAAGACAACATCTTATTTCAGACTGCACACAATTGTTCAACCCACAACTTGTAGCAAATACTTTTCATGCTGTTTTCAAAAGTAGACCCTGCACTTACTATAGTTTTGCAGCACACACACATAAATTTTAAAAGACTATATCAAATCAGGTTATGTTACCATAGTAACAACAGTTATCTGAAAGCCTGAGATTCTGGTAAGTTGAGGCTGGCACCTCAGCAGACAGAGTAGTCACACAATGACTATCTCACACTGGAGAGACCCACAACCCAGTGACTGCTCAGTGCATGAATCTGGCCACATCAGCAGTCTCTGTGTGATGCTAGAACCTTAGAAGTTTCCTGGAGAGCTGATAGTCTTTAGTTAATGGACAGATACTGCCAAGATGTCTCTAGTATCAGCAAAGCAATCTTCAGTAGCAGTAATTGATTAAATCAACTCAGCACCAAGAGGAATGGCCAGGCAGGCACAAAGCTAACAACCTGCATCCTACTGTGCCCTTTTTAATTTAGGCTGCTACCAGAAGGTTTCACCCACACTTGTTGGGGCAGGGGCTTTCCACATAAATTAAGGCAATCAGGACAAGTTTTCAGTTGTGCTCCCTATTGAGGCAATTCTAATCTGTGGCAAGTTGACATTGAAACCAATCTTCACAATCCACCATTGCTCACTAGTCACCTTAAAAACCATATGCTTATGCAGACATAAACATGAACATATCACAGCAAGGAAACAAAAAAGAAAGGAAGGGAAAAAAAAGAATATATTTAGAAAATGATATTCAAATTAAATTATAACAATATAATTCTTTTGACCCTCAAACCTCATATTTAGTTCACAATAAAATACAATCCACTTTCAAATGTTCCATTTNCTTAAAATCCAAATCCTTTAAAGGATTTATAAAATCAGTGAGCCCTTAAGACTATAAAGAAGCAATGTATATACTTCCAGCACATTATGGTAATAGTGTCTATTGTAATTACAATACTGAAAAAATACAATGCCATAGCAAATAGGCAATCAAAGCAAGGTAAAACGACATCCAGCAGAGAAAACACAAAACCTGGTGTTTCAATGAGCAAAATCCTGAATTTGGAATACAATGTTATGGACTCAGAAATAGATTGTGTAGTATATACTTTTGAGGAACAATTCTTTTAGTGTTCAATACCTTAACTTTAATTATATGATTTACCTCATTTGACTGATAATAGTATCTCATTCAATATTACATTAAATGATGAATAGAAGTAAGAAAACAACACTTATCTCTTTAGTGTATGAATTCTCATTTTATTAACAAATATAGAAAATACCATCTATGTGAAATTAAATAATTACATATTTTTTTAAAGCTGAAGGGCATTCACACTAATGTCAGTCTCAAATTCATGATCCTCCTGCCTCAGCTTCCGGAGTTGGTAGGTTTGGAAACATGCACAACCATACCCAATAAAATGGATTTCTCAAACTGGATGGTCAGATCTATGTAGTTACATTTATAAGACATATGTAATTGGAGTTTATATAGCTACTGCCAGGTAGCCTTCTCTAGAAACCACTGCAGAGATTAAAATGAAATAGGTCTCTTTTCCAGTTTCCTCTCTAAAATCTTGCACTTGTGTCTTTCATAGAGTGCTATTGATACTGAGTGGAAGTTTGCAAGAACAAAGCTCGGGATCAGATACTTTGATGAAGGTGCCACTTGCCGCCTCCTTTCAACATTATCCCCAGCCCCAAATCATTTCTCCATCTTGGCAACTGATTCAACAATACCTTCAGTACCAAAAGTGACCCTGATAGAAGACAGAAAAGGCATAATTTGAGAAGCCTCATAGTACAACTGAAATCAAATCTGTTCCCCTAGACACAAACAGTTTTCCTTCTTTTCACTTCTTCATGACAAATCCTATCTTAAATATCATAAAATCACTCCAACTTATGCTTTTGTTATTTCTCAGACAGAAGCCACTAAGTCACTTTACATGAAGAATGTTTACCAAATTAACGGAGCAGGTGAATGATAGGGGTGCAGGCTGACTGATGGAAGCTCCCTGTCCATGCTGAGTCACAGGAACGCCAAACTGATAGCTAGATACCAAATGAATCTTATTAGTTACCACTTCCCCACTGGGACTAAGCACAACCAATTCTGTGGAATAGAAGCCAACTTTACTCTAGCTATATGTGGGTAGGGTCCCTGTCACAGAATTTTCTCCTCTTTGCAAAAAAGCAGTGGTATCTGGTGACCTNCCAGGCATGGCCAAACAGGTTTTCTGAAGTGATGCAAGGTGAGACAGAACAAGAACTATGGAATAGTAAGTGTGCAGGTCTAGTCACAAGGCCCTCCCTCTGTCACTCCTGAGCAAACCATGGAGGCCTGAGCATCCCACTTGTCCTGTGCTGAGCTGGAAGTCTGCGATGTGCAGACTCCAGTGTTCAGATACTCCACAATGTGTGTCCCCTTTGAGACACTCCAGACCTTTCCATCAGAAAAAAAAGTCACATCCCATCAGAATGTGCCAGCCTCCAAATAGAGCCACAACAAACACAGCCAGTCATAAATGGCATGTGAGGCTTATGCCTGCCCCTCATGCACTCTGGCTATTGAGCACCCGGGCAGAGACTCTTAACCTCGCCCATTCCACCTTGTTCTTTCTGTCTGGGACATTGAGCATGCTCAGGCTAGAGGATGTTTGGGAACTGCTAAGGAGGTACTGAGGCATTGTACAGAAGGTCAGAAGTATAGGAGTTCAGCAGGGTGAGATCAGCACCACGACAGAGTGGCCGGGATCAGGGTCTCTGAGGGGTGGGCCCCATGGGTGGAAGACCACCACCTCCTCAGAGTCTGAGCTTCCTCACAGCCCCAGTTCTGGTGAGACTGAAGGCAACGTGGCCTTCATGGAAGCAGTCTCCTCTTAGAGCAGCTCCAGTGAGGGCTAGGGCAATCTTCTTAAAGCCTGATGATTCTTCACAGCCTAAGTTCTCATGAAGCCGAGATGACCACTGTTAAGATCCAGAATGGCAAGATGCGGTTTTGAAAGGATTAATATAGGCTTTCATCTAAATTTTCTATTCAATAGCTTAATGTTTTCCATATTTCTTTACTGCATCTTAGTACTTGTGGGATCTGCAATACCCACTTGCTCATTCCTTATGTGAGTAACTTTAATAGTCTTTCAGTTTTCTTTGCTAGTGTGCTTAGAGATTTATCAGTGTTATAAAAATATATATCTTTCTCTTACCTCTTGTCATGTTTATTTTCAATTTATTGAATTTTAAAAATTGATTAGGGGCTTCTTATTCACTTTCTTTTTAGTGTTTATAAAAAAATTTATGTCACAGATTATAAATCTACTTAAGTCAGGTGTTAAGTATTTCATGCCTATGATCTATGGTCTTGGGAAACAGAATTCCATGAGTTTGAGAACTACCTGCAGTACACAAGGAGTTCTGGATACCCTGGGCTATATCTTATTGTAGAACATACAAACAAACCCAAATGTATTCACTTTCATGTAAAATCATTTAATGTTTTAATTTTTTTCTAATCATTGTTTAGCTTCATTCCAGAAATTTTGTTATGTTTTATTTTCAGTTTGACTCTAAATACTTTTACTTTTCCTATGACTTTCTCTTTTAATCTATTGATTCTTTTAAAAATGAAATGTTTAATTTTCAAGTATTAGGAGTTATCAAGATACTATTCTGTTATTAACATATTTTAATTCCCCTGTAGTCAGATTGCACACATTGCTTTATATCAGGTCTTTTATGCTTACTTAAACCTGTTTAGGAGCCTGTAACACGGAATATGTTGAAAAGTGACTTGTGGCCGGGCAGTGGTGGTGGCACACGCCTTTAATCCCAGCACTCGGAAGGCAGAGCCAGGTGGATCTCTGAGAGTTCGAGGCCAGCCTGGGCTACCAAGTGAGTTCCAGGAAAGGCTCCAAAGCTACACAGAGAAACCCTGTCTCAAAAAACAAAAAACAAAAAAAAAGAAAAAAAGAAAAAAAAAAAGAAAAGTGCCTTGTGTATACTGGAAATGTTGTCTTAAGCTGTCATTTGAGGAGGTGTTCTGTTAATGTCTGTTAGGTGAAATTGATTGACAACAGTGTTCATTTTCTCCTTGTCCTTAATGACTTTCTCTGCTTTTCTTTCTTTTTTTCCCCCTCTTCTTTTTTTACAGTAAAAGAACTTAATTTAGATGTAATTTAAAATTTTTCTCATTACCAAATCTTATTGTGTGGATATATCAAGAGTTAAGTGGAATTATCTATTCCAAGTACAACATCTTGAAGCCTTATTGTATAGGAACTTCTGTCCCTATGTCAAAATTGTACTGAATTATTCAATATTTTGATGTTTTTTAAAAGTCTAAAACCTCATTCATTTGACTACTTCTTATCGTTTAGTTCATATTAACAAATGGTAGAAAGAGAAATTTGATTTTTCACCTATGCATTTTCTTCTTTTATTGATTCTTTGGGCCTTTCATACCATGCACCCCAATTCCACTCATTTCCCAGTCCCTCCATATCTTCCCCTACCTCTTGTAGAGTCTTGCCACAAAGGAAAGCAAAAAAGGAATAGACGTTGGATAAAAATAAACAATAATAAAAGAGACAAAGAAAAGAAAAGTAAAGCACTTTGCCCCCCCCCCATCTTTCCCACCTCTCCATCATCTTAGTGGAATTGGGAGCTGCTGGGTATCATGCTGGTCTAGTATTGATGGTGAACCAAAGCCAGGGGCCTTGAACCTGACCAACATCTCATTACACAATGAACGTTTGCAAGTGAAGCTGTTTGGACTTTCCCTCCTTTTGTTCTCTCGACTCCCATCTCCGACTTAAATTTATCAGTTTCCATCTACTTTCTCATCCAGGTTTGAGGATTTGTAATTAAATATGTTTGAAGTAGACTGTTCTGTCTACCAGAAAATTTGATCTGTTTTCATCACACACATTTATATTATAATATTTGTGTTATTCATAATGGATACTNTCCCTAGTAAAACTTGTTGTTCAGCAGTTTACTTTGATGGTAACATGGGTACCAGAGCATTTTAAAGAACTCTACCTTTTCCTGCCTCATTACTTTCAAATGGTGCCCATACATTTGTTTTATAATTAGCATAGAGTGAAATCATGGGTAGTTGTTTATCTTATCTGACGATTTCTCCCATCTAGATCTTTACATCTAATGCAATTACATGGTTAGTCTGAGTCTTCTATCTTGATCGTTTTAACTTCACTGGTTCTGTCCAAAATGTATTTCCGTGTCTGGTTTTAGGTTCAGTTTATCATTATATTTACCCCCCACTTATCTTGTTATTTAGATATCTTTTAAAAAAATTAATAGCTGTTTTTCAGGCACTGAAGGCTCACAGGCTAATAAGCTCAGGGTTCCTTCCTTAGTAAACATGCCAGAAAGTTGCCAGATCTCTGGGGGGTCATCCATTGTGTGTTGTATCAACTGAGACAAATAATAGTTTGTATTTTACAGATTATTTGTGCCAAAATTTCTGTCTTTTGTTATGGTGGGCTTCAAAACTTTTGTAAATCTCTTAATTAAATACACTTAATGAATGATAATATGGTGATGGAATTTAGGCACACTGTTTCTTTCAGCAATTAAAACTACTGAAATGCTAATAATCCTTTATAATGTTTAAATTTTATGCAGATTTATTTGCATCAACTCTGTACAACCCAGATTTCTTACATGATCCAATTATTTTATATTTCCCTGGGGTTATCTTTTTATGATTCTGGGTTCGAGAATGACCTTATGCTGTTTATATTTTGTTTGGTCACAATCCTTTATTCTTACAAGTGAGCATATAAGAATGAACTGACATCATATGCAGCATAGGTGCAAACCTCTCTGCCTCTCTGAATCCATAAAACTAAACAGGAAAATTATGAGAGAATACTTTTAAAATTGCACATATGTGTTTATAACTGGAGGTATGTGCATATGAGTGCAGTTCCCAAGAGACAAGAAGAGGCTCCAGATTCCCTGGAACTAGAGATACTGGTGTTTGATTATGAGTCACTGTGATGGGTGATGGGAACTGAACTCAGATCCTTCAAAAGAGTGTGTCTTTCTGCCAGGTCAATACTAGCCCCATCATTCAAAAACTTTAAGAGAAGTTTAGAAGATAGTAAAAATGTACTCATTATGTTTAGTTGTATGTAAAGATATAAGCCCTTATGCAAATAAGTAATTGTTTTTCTGTTTTGTTACTTCTAAAATTGATCTTATTATTCTGTACAATTTAATTATATAAAATAAGCAATTTGTTTGTATATACCCCTTAAGCTTCCTTAAGCCAAACAGTTTTATTTATCAACCAATCAGAGTAACACATTTTTAGAAAGACATTCCCATCATTTCCCCTTTTCTCTCTATTTAAAAGGAAGGTTTTAACTTCAATATAGTAAAATTACAGAAAACAAAACAGTTATCTAGCAAGAATTACAGTTACAATACTAGTCTATTTGTATTTGGCAAAATTAAAGAAAATATTTTATTTATCCTATATTTGAGTCTAAAGTTTTATATCTAATTTATTTTTTATTACAAC
>LZPO01055264.1:27301-37398 GCA_001675575.1 Neotoma lepida
GGAAGGGAGGTTAAGATCATGATGGGGAAATCTACAGAGAAAACTGAACTAAGCTCAAAGGAACTAACGAACTTTAAACCAACATCTGTGGAACCTGCATGGGACCAGACTAGACCCTCTGTATATGGGAGACAGTTGTGTAGCTGGGTCTGTTTGAGGGGCCCCTGGCAGTGTGATCAGGATCTATCCCTGGTGCATGTGCTGGCTTTCTGTATCCCATTACCTCTGATCAGAAACCTTGCTCACTCTTGATGCACCAGGGATTGCCTTGGTCCTGCCTCAACTGAATGTACCAGGCTTAGCTGTTCCTCCATGGGAAACTTATCCTGTTGGAGGAGGAGATGAGGGGTGGGTTGGAGGGGAAGGTGGGGGTGGGGGGAATGGGAGGAGGGATGAGAGGGGATCTGTGGTTGGTGTGTAAAATGAATTTTAAAAATTAAAAAAAGACTAACAAATTCTTTTCATTTGATCAAATATAACTTCCAAAAGGGAAACTCCCCAAAGTGAGGGTTGGGGCAGGGTTTTCTTTCTGTCTTTCCAGGATAATAAAGGCAACCAGCTAAAGAATATGAAGACCACTGGACAAAGGAGACATCTGAAGAAAAAGAATGAATTATCCAGAGAAAATGTCCCAATAAAAGGAGTAAAGCGGCCTAATGGTATAGCACATTTCCAGCAGGATATAATTTCATAAATCTTCCTAAATGCTTTTTTCTGCTGTTCTCTGTAGACACATAATGTAAATGGTCTTTTTTTTGTCCCAGTTCAATTATAAAGTAAAGCTGGCTTTGTAGTTGGAGCATGGATCTCTCCTTCTCTAAACCCAAGCANGCTTGTTAAAAAGAAAATCCAAAATCTCTGTCTTTTGTCAGGAGAAAATACGGGACAGACGAAACCCAAAATTAAGAGACTATTCTATTGCTACTAAATCTCATGATCCTTTGGTTTTATTTTGATTCTTCAAAACTTTTCTTAAAGTATAAATATTATATCAAAATATTATATCAAAATATATAAGATTACTATATATATTAAATTTTGTCATCATATTAATGGTCAAATGAAGTACTAGTTCTATAAAAAGTCTTCATCTAGCTTCTTGTACATGATATTTGGTTTGAGTCTCTATCAGGTAACTAGAAATTAAGTTTTTATACTCTGGATGTATATAACAAATTATGGTCCTTTAACCTCTTTGAGATCTGCTGCATATGACATTTAAAATGTTTAAGTTTTCTGCAGTGAACCATGACCATGCCTAACAGTGACATTTGAAGTCTCTAAAAGGATGATGGTGCCCCACAAATGACAATTCCATCTCAGTTATGGCAATGCCACCAAGCTGACAACCACCACCTAAAGATAGACTTTGGAATACAAACTGTTCAGTACAATTTCAAGGTGGCTAGCTGCAATGGTCCAGCCTCACAGACAACTCCAGCCAAGACTTAATCATTATTCTGAATTTTCTCAGGGTACCTGAAAGATTAACAGCACCCTCAATCAGTAGGAAGTTGTCTAAAGAACTATGCCCGCATTCCCAAAAAACATCTTGTAGATATTTGTCTTTGTATAGGGGATTGGTTACAAATTATTATTGGTTATAGTCAATCTCTTTCTAAAAGAAGAAAGGGGGGTATGATATAGAAATGATGGGAAACACGTATCTATTATTATGATGGGGAAAAAGGTAGATTACAGAATTTAATACAAAAAAACTATTAATTTTATATATTTTACAATTGTATGGATTTTGGTTTATTGATACAAATTTAAAGTTAATTTTATTATAATGTATGCTTATTCCTACTCTTGTTTATGGTAGTATGCTTATGCAGCTCATTTAAAAATGTAATATATAATTAAGACATGCAGATTAATAGTCATCTATAATAGCAAACTTATAGTCATGCTAGGTATGCTTTCAAGATCATACAGAGATATATTTCAGATAGCTAGGCAATCTTCAAACACTTCAAAGACTTACAGAATATGGCATTTAAAATGTTTTAAGGATTTAGACTTTTCTTGACAGTGAGACACATCAATTACTTCAACGAGGATGATGGGCATTAAAGAAGCTCCATATGGAGTTTGTTTTCTTTATGGTAAGAGCTAGCCATGTGGGCAAAGAATGAGGCCTTGCCTTGACTGCTGATAGTGTGCTGTCCAAATTGGACAAGTAGGACACAAAAGAAAGTACAGAACTGCAGAAATTTGACAAGACAAGGTAGGACAGTCCTTCAAAAATCCTGCTTCAATATAAGTCTGTCAGACATACTAGGGAATTTAGGCAAAAGATGGATGCCCCAACATTGCAGAGGAATCTTGGGTGACTGTCCAGGCAGCTTGAGGTCCCTGAAATGTTATTAGATAACATTTCACCAATCTGGGGTCTTTGATGGAGTTGAAGACTAAATGGTTATAGTTTTCCTTAGTTATAATAGAAAGTAAATTAGATACAAAACTTGAGACTCACCAAGATAAGACAGATAATTATTTTTTTCTAATTTTGACAAATGCAAATATATTAGATAGTGTTACTATAATTCTTATTTAATAACTGTTTTGTTGTATATAATCTTACTATGTCAAAGTTAAAACCTTCCTTTTTTAGTTAGATAAAAAGGGGGAAATACTGTGGAATAATCCTCTTGTACACTGTAAAGATTTGTCACTTGAATTGGTTTAATAAAATGCTGATTGGCTAGTAGCCAGGCAGAAAGTATAGCCAGGACAACCAAACTAAGAATGCTAGAAAAAGGAAAGGTGGAAACAGGAGTCACCAGCCAGAAACAGGGGAAGCAAGATGAGAATGTCAAACTAAGAAAAGGTAGCAAGCCAAATGGCTAAACATAGATAAGAAACATGGGTTAATTCAAGTGTAAGAGGCAATTAGTAATAAGCCTGAGTTACTGACTAAACACTGAGTCAATTATTTCAGTAATAGTTGCCAGGTATTTGGGAGTTGCTGGCAAGACAGAAACTTCCACCTACACAAACCCCAGAGTGATTTTATCTGTTTCAGAGCCCTTGATCTTGTTCAGGCTGCTTTGATGTGGTACAGATTTGACTGATACTGTTTAGACCAGTCCCAATGATTTTGACAGGTTTCAGACCAAACTGATCTGGTTCAGAACACTTCAGAACTACTTAAGCCAGTTCAGACAGGTTTGATCTGGTTCAGACTATATTGAACAGGTTCAGAGTATACTGAACAAGTACAGACTAGTTTGAGCTAGTCAATTCAGATTGAATTGAAGTGATTCAGACCAGATTGACCTGGTTGAGACCAGATAAAACAGGTTTGAGACAGTTAATACTGGATTTAACAGGTTCAGACTGGTTTCAACTAGTTCAGACCAATTTGTTCCAGTTCAGACTGGATTGGTTTAGTTCAGATCAGTTTAATCTGGTTCAGATTGAACAGAACTGTTTCAGACTAGTATATCCAGTTCAAACTGGATTGAATGGTTCAGACCAATTTGATCTAGTTGAGAACAGTTAATACCAGTTTGATCTGGCTCAGACCGCTTCTGTTTTGGACCACTTTGAACCTGTTCAGTATGGATTGACCCTTTTCAGACTGGTTTGAACCTGTTGAGGCCAGTTAAGACTGGTTTGATCTGGATCAGTCTGCTCTAATCCCTGACAGTCTGTTTTGATCCAGTTCAGACTGGATTGAATCAGTTCAGACTCATTCAGACTGGTTCAGTCTGGTTTCATCCAGTTCATATGATTTAGTCAGGTTCAGGCTAGATTAATCTGGTTGCAATTTGTTCATTTGAATTTGATGCAGTTTAGAGAAGGTCAGAAGTGATTTCATACTGGTTTGATCTGGTTCACACCATGTCAGAACAGATTTTTTTTCCTCTGAATTTGTCTCTGATGC
Organism: Neotoma lepida; assembly: GCA_001675575.1. Lineage (NCBI taxonomy): Eukaryota > Metazoa > Chordata > Mammalia > Rodentia > Cricetidae > Neotoma > Neotoma lepida. Next base: position 31,194 of record LZPO01055264.1, read on the forward strand.
ATTTATCTGATTAGTCTTTATCAATAAAAAATTGAGAGTCAAATATTGGAGTAAGAACCTGAATGATCAGAGAAGAAGTAGAGAGGCAAGGAAGAGACATCCTATCTCTTCCATTCCTCCATCCAAAAGGACTGAGGTCTTCCATTCTACAAAACCTCTATAGTCAGCTAATGGCTACCTCTGCTCTCATATTCAATGCAAGCTTTATTGTCAGAATGCAATCAAAATATCACACATTTCCCCCTTTTGTCTAAATAAAAAAAGGAAAGGTTTTAACTATAACAGTAAAACTATATATAATAAGAACAATTATCAGGTGAGAATTACATTCACAATATCCAGTCCATTTGCATTTGGCAAATTCAGAGAAAATACTCCATTATCTGTACTATCTTGGTGAGTTCAGTTTTGTACCTAATTTACTTTCTGTCCTAACATGTACTACCAACCCAAAACTATCCTTTTATGTTTCTCAACCTTATAGACCTTACATGTCTTTTGTGAGTTTCTCTTCTGAATTTGGTAAAAAGGAAAACTATAAGTATCTAGTCTTCAACTCCATCAGAGACCTGAAGGATATAATATTATTTGAGTAAACAGGAAGTGTAGAGCAAACAACTTCCAAAACTGTAGAAATGATAGAANCAGCCAGCTAGGTTCCTCTGTAATGCTGGAGCATCCATTTTTGGTCTACATTCCTGAAATATCTGACAAACTTTTCTATGAAGCAGGAATTTTAAAGGAACTTTGCCTTGTCTTAGCAAAGTTCTGCAGTCCCATTCTTTTGTGTCCATTTGGATGACATACTATCACCAGTCAAGGTACAGACAGTTTCTTATCCAGTGGCTAACATTTGCAACAAAGAAAGTAAACTGGAGATTTTTAGATGCCCATCTTCTTTTCTGAAGTATATTGGTGCTGCCAGGAGCTGACATGTCTCTGTCATAAAAAGCTTTATGTCACTAAAACATCTTAAATGACATATTCTATAGATCTCTGATGTGTTTGAAGACCACCTTTCTATCTAAAATATATCTCTATTTGACCTTGAAAAGACACCTAACATGACTACAAGTTTGATTGTTATAGGTTGTTGCTGAATCTTAATGACTCCCTTGGGGGAGGGGTGAGAAGGTACGGCATCAATGGCACAGACACTTGGAGTCAGTTGACGGCAAATAATGAACTCATTTATTTAATAATAAGGAAGGCCTTATATACTATTCTCCCAGTACCCCGTTTGTGTTGCAAACTGGTGGCATTATGTGGTCATCCCTCATTGGCTGGGCATGATCAGGACATCGATCAGGAACTCTGACAGTGAACAGGAACTCTAATAGTGCCTGTTGCTAGGCCCTCAGGCAGACTCCAGATTGGCTCATAATGAGTACATTGTGTGTATGACTTGGCAACTGGTCTGAGCCAATTTCCTCAACGCTATGGGCCTGTCCTACTTCATATGTAACTAACTACTAACCAGCAATTCTTTATTATCCTAAATATTTTGTAATAATAACTTTCAAGGAATACAAATTTACATTACATTGTTAAATGAGGTGCATAGAAACAACACCTTAAACAAGAATAGGAAGGTATGTACAGTATGTTTTCACAAAAATAAGTTAAATTTGTATCAATATACAAAATATCAAAAAAGAGTAGAAACATATATGTAGTATAACAAAAATAAACTCAAATACGTATCAATATGCAAAAATCCATACCAATGTAAAATATTGAAGACTAGTAGCTGCTTTTTTAATTTAAAAGTAGATTCAATAATCTACCCTCTTATCCTATCATTTCTATATCCCCTTTTTCTTTTCAGAATGAGATCCCTGAATCTAATCTCCTTTGTTCAGCATTTTTACCTGATTATTACCAAAAACAACTTGCATGTAACCCCCTAAATGATGACAAATATCCATAACCCATTGAAGGACCAAAAACTACCCACCCCCCTCTTNGCAATGTGGGCATCATGTTCTCTAGAGTGCTTCCTGTTTTCTGGGGATGATGACATCTCTAGGAGACCCTGGGAAAACTGAGATAATGGTCAAATCCTGGGAGAGGTAGCTTTGTCATTTGTTGTCAGTCTCTATGTAGTGGGAAAGTGCAGAGCTCATCTCAAGTCCTGGCTGGAGTAGTGCCTGAGGCTGGGCCATCTCAGCTAGACACCTTGGAATTGTCCTGAGAAGTTTGTAGTCCAAAGCTGATCTTTGGGTGGTGTTTATCAACTTAGTGACATTACCACAATCTAGGTGGAATCACCTAAATTATTGTGGAGCCCCATCATCCTTTTGGAGACTTCAAAGATTGCTGTGCTGTTAGGAATGATCATGGTTCAGTGCAGAAAACTTAAACATTTTAAATGTCATGTGCAGCACATCTTGGAGAGGTTAAAGGACCACAAATTGTTAAGTACCTCCAGAGTACACAAACTTAATTCTTAGTTACTTGATTCAGACTCAAGTCCAAAATCATATAGGAAGCTAGATTAAGCCTTTTTCTAGAATTAGTACTCTATATGACCATTAATATAATGACAGAAAGTTTAAATATATATGTCTTATAAATATGTTCATATTTATATTTATATTACTCTTTTATATTTTTATATATTCATATCAGTCTTATAAATATATATTTATATTAGTTTTATACATATACATTAGTCTTATCAATTTTAAGGTAATATTTATATTTTAAGAAAAAATTCTAAAGAGTCAAAAGGTCAAAGGATTATGACCTTAGTAGCAATAGAATAGCCCCTTAATTTTTTTTTTCTGTCTTATATCAGGTAGCTCTTCTAACATGAGACAGAGATTTTGGATTTTCCTTTAATAATCATCCTTGGGTTTAGAGAAAGAGAGAGCCATGTTCCAACTCCAAAGACAGCTTTAATTTTTAATTGAACTAGGACTACAAAAAGACCATTTATATTATATGTCTGTAGAGAACAACAGAAACAAACATTTGGGAAGATTTATAAAATTTTATCCTGTTCTATATGTTCTATATCATTAGGCCAATTCACTCTTTTTTCCTTGAGACATTTTCTCTGGATAATTCATCCTTTTTCTTCAAATGTCTCATTTGTCCAGTGGTCTTCAGATTCCTTAGTTGTATGCCTTCATTCTCCTNGAAAGATAAATCCAAAACCCTGCTCCAACTCTAACTTTTGGGAGTTTCCTTTTTGGCAGGTTATATCTGATCAAATGAAAGGCATTTGTTAGTCTTATAAGTTAGTTTAGATTGAGTGGCCATGTTGTTTGATGAACTAGTGTCTCTAATCAAGAGTATCTCCTGTTTGCATCTAATCTTTATCAATTTTGATGGTGTATCTGGAGGACTCCCTCCAGGTTGGCCGGGGCAGAGTATGGCAGGAGGAGTGGACCTATGCAGGAACCTGCAAGTGTCTGTAAAACAACAGGAACAGATTAATATCTTGGTGTCATAGCAAAAGACTATGGATTTGGGTTAAAAATCCACAGAAATTTAAGGACTCCTGAAAACTGTTGGTAGTCAGTGCTCTTTCAGTTTATCAAAACTTCATTTATCAGTGTTAAAACTCTGAACCTCTGAAGTTATATCTGAAAACTGGATTATCTTGTACCACAAAGTCTGTAAATGAGGTACACTAGTCTGTACTTTTAACAGGAAACTTACTAATGAGCTACCAAAGCACTTGTAACTTTGGGTAGGGAGAGAGTTGTAAAACTGGCAAGTCTATTAACACCCTCATCATCAAACACTGTCTGATCTGAGAAGTAAATAAGAAGAGAGACAACTTTCCAGCTACCTAGGCAATCACAGTTTTCTCTTAAATGGGAAGGAGGGGGTCCCATTCACCCCTGTGATGGGAATTGGCAAGGGAACTGTGGGACCTGAGGGAGAGNTTAAAACAAAATAAGTAACTTTCAGATCCAATAGAAAGTCAATGGACTTTTCCACCACCTGTGGGATCACCCCAGGCTCAGAGGGGAATGGGAGTCACCAAGACTAGGCACCACCAACCCTCCACCAGGCTGAGGAGTTTGAAGGCTGGAAGAATCTCAGATGCTGGTGTCAGTGAGGCTGGACCTCCATGGCATGGCATAGAGGATGAGCCCAAATGGGGGCATTCTGAATTCCAGTGTCCAGGCTGTCAGCAAAAAGGACATGGCCTCGCTGGGACAGGGCAACAGTGTAACCAGTAGCCTCGGGTCACATCTGAAGCAGGCTCCTGGTGGAATTGACTTGGGCTAAGTACTGTCAGGAAGGAGCCTCATGATCAGAGGAATAGAACAAGCTAGCCACAAGTTCTTACCACTAGGAAATCTTCCAATAGCCCAAGAGAGAGCTAATTCCTGAATACTCATGCCTATATACCTTGTACTTCTCTCTGCCCAGCTACATCACTTCCTCTTTCTGCCCAGCTCTATTACTTCCTGTCAGTCTGTACAGACCTCCAGACTTCTATGGTTAACTAGTTCTGGGATTAAAGGCATATGCCACCATGCCTGCTCTGTTCCCAGTATGGCCATGAACTCACAGAAATCTGAATAAATCTCNGTCTCCCAAATGTTAGGATTAAAGGCGTGTGCTACCATTGCCTGACCTCTATGCTTAATATAATGGCAGGCTTTTTCCTCTGATCTCCTGGCAAGCTTTATTTGTTAGAGCACAAATAAAGTATCACCACACTTAGCTGCCTCTTTTTGGGTGTTAAAATTTTTAAAAGCCATTTTTACCCATTCCTGTATGAGGATTGGGAACCCTCCTCAGCCTATTTTATAGCTTACTAATGTAAGTAAAAGCAAGAGGATTAGAAGAAATACTTCAGTCTCTAGTGTTCAGCTGTGGTTCTAAGATATAATAAGACAAAACTCTGGCTGCCAGCAAGATTCATCCCTGTACATGAATACATAGGTGCAGTTTTAGTATCTCAGTAGATTGGCATTGTTTTAAATCCTNTCTTTTACACACCTAGTTTTTAGGACAGGACAGGAATTATCACACAAGAATCTATCCAATCCATGTAATCACCCTTACTAAAGATGGCAAAGTTGTATGACATGTCTGTCTTTGACTTTAGCCAAGATGGGGCCTGCCCATGTGGCCACCCTCACCCAAGATGGCACTGAAGTCATGACCTCTGTCTCTGACCTTAGCCAAAATGGCATCTGCCCATATGGTCACATTCACCATGGCAGACCATGTAGTGTTTCCAGAGCAGTTTGAGTCTGGAGTTCCAAGTTTTACAGATTTTTAAACCATACACAATTTTTAGCTTTTTTTTTTTTCCTGAGACACATGGAACATGTAATCTCAGGCATCCAGAAATCAGTAAAAAACAAACGCATGGAAAGCCAGGCATTCCTACACCCAAAGAGTCTGGAATGTTTAGGTAGAAGTCCTACCACTGTCTACGTATACCCAAAAGGTTGGAATGTTGGGGAGATCCAGATAGGGGCTCCCATTCCACATTCTGGTCTCACTTCTCCCATTCCAAACCTCACCCCTGAGAAAGCCCACCCAAAACCAGCCCCTTCCTAGACTGTTCAAGACTGCAGGCTGTATAAGACCCAGTAGCCATATTTGCCATGTGACTCTTCCCCTGCCTTTCCAGGGGTTACCCAAGATTGCTTTGCTCTATTCACTTAATGGATTTATTAATTCAGCTTGATTTGGATTGTTGCATTGGTGGCAAAGGAACCCAGCAACCATACTTATCCATGTCCTTGGGAAAATTTCTGGATAAAAGATCAGGATAAATATCCAAGAGAAAATTCCAGGCACAAAAGGCAGGGGAAAAGTGCAAGGGTAAATGTAGGTGAATGTTTTGTCTGGGTCCCGCCAGGCCCCACGTGGTCCAGCCCACCCAGCGGTCCCACAGCCACTTATAAATTAATAACTCAAAAACTCAAAAAAATACTAATTACAACTGCTTGGCCATTAGCTCAGGTATTACTGACTAGCTCTTATATTTAAATTCATCCCATTTCTATTAATCNATATTTTGCCACGTATTCTGTGGCTTTATCAGTCTACAGGCATGTTCCTTCCGCAGCAGCTGGCATCTCCTCACTCAGCCTTCCTCTTCCCAGAATTCTCCTTGTTTGTTTATCCCACCTATACTTCCTGCCTGGCTACTGGCCAATCAGCATTTTATTTATCAATCAATCAGAGCAACACATATTCACAGCATATAGAACAATATCTC